>JAJHSJ010001447.1:0-32745 GCA_021015155.1 Magnolia officinalis
GGCATTTTCGTCAATTGAGGCGATTTCACTTCCAACCAGCTGCGGGTGGGACCCACCACATATCAGGCCACCAAAGTGTAGCGTCAGCAGTACATCCTTGTGAGCATAAAATACACCTGTCTTTACCGAATGGCAAAACTGCCCCTGGAAGTTACGCCCCCGCCCAAATCTCTTTTCCTTACCGGTGGAAGCGAGGAGTCGCAACGCTGACAGGAGGAGCCCAAACCCAAATGACGAAAATGCCCTTTTCAAGTACACACTCCGTTCTGTCAACCGTTCTGTCATTTCATGCACATTAGCTTTTGAACTTTACAGCGCGTCCTATCACTCTACAGGAAATGTTTGTGAGATAGCCTGTGCGTTGGTGGTGACCCATCATCCTCACGTGTGGCACTGATTTAGGCATATCCAGACCGCTTATATTTTGGGTCCCACACGTGGATGAATCATAACTCTTAAAATTATTCTAAGCAAGCAATCTTAAACCGTCCAATTAATAGACAGTCTGGATTGTCATACAACTTATACCTGTGTGCATATTCTACTACTGGACAGTTACAAATGGGCCCACCATGATGTATGTTGTCAGTCTTTTATTATTATTTTATGACATGAGCCCAAATTCAAGCAAATCCAATCTAAGGTGTGACCCACATGATTGGAAAACAGTAGTGATGTGGTCCACCTAAGATTTGGATCTACCTAATCTTTTTTGGCTTATGCCCGCTGTCAAAATGGACGGACGGCGTGTATAAAACACATTCATGTGGTCCCGCAGGGCACTATTCATGAGCTTAACGGTGGTGTCGACATCACATAGGCGGCTCGCCGCCAATTTTTAAACGGTTCAAAACTAACACGGGAGATTTGACGATCGCAAGTAGGCTAGCAAATCTCACCTGCTCCATCTCCACACGCAGCACGTGCAAGAAATTTGTAAGCGTGTGAGAAATCAGGACCACACAATGAAGAGAGCCCAGGGTAGAAGAGACCAGCACACATGAGGTGGGCCGCATGCATGGTTTGAATGTGATTTTCTAGATATTGCTTTTTAGCCGTTCATTCTTTTCTTATACGGATGACCTATCTGATGAGTGGACCAGCCCAATCTTTTATTATGATCGGTCAGGGCTACTACTAGGATGTCCCACACGCTTGCAGCAGCACGTGTGAAGGACCAAATTACGAAAATGCCCTTACCTCAAAGCAACAAAAATGCAACATGAGCGCGTGTTAAAATTTTTGTACGTATTTGCGATTTCTAGAAGGGAATGCATTGAAAACAGGGCTGGGAATTTTGTAGATATATGCATCAACAGGGGTATTTTAGTCAGCCGTCATTTTTAGCAGTTAAACACCCTGCCAGCAAAATTACAAATTACCCAGTGATATCATTTTTAAAAAAAAGTATAATTACTAAAATGCCACTGAGAATGCGAGGAGAGGAAATCTTACTTGCTTCTCAGCAGTGGATACACGAGCATGGGCCCACCAATGCCATTGCGGAGAATTCTCTTAAACACCGTCCGATCGAAATCGATGATGTCCCGCTTCGAAACTAGCAGATTGAGCCATGGATGCGGCGAGTCCCATATGCCGTTCACCTTCGCCGCATGCTCGACACGCTTCACACGTAGCAAGAAATCGACGTAGCTGACGTCGACGGCGAGTTTCAGTCCCGGGAGATATCTCAGTGGCCGGAGCATGTCGTTCACAATCTGCAAGGATGGGCAGTTTGGTAAAATTCGACTGTGGGATGCGAAGGCTATTTTGGTAAATTCATCCCCCGCAATATGACAAGATTTTAGATTATTTCACGAGGGGAATGATTTGATGATTCGTGGAAAAAAATCAACGGCATATGATTTGTGGTCGATTCAGGAAAATGATGGGCATTTTGGACATTTCTAGGAGGAAAACGGCCCACTTCTGGGAGGGCGAAGTACGAAAATACCCCTGGGTAGAATGCCCCCGCTTTCAAGAATCCGAGGAAAATCCTCTGGTTGGTATTGGGAATAGAGGAATGGATTTCGGGCTGAGCTTCGAACGAATATTGATGGCAGCTTCTGTAATTACAAGGTGAAACATGGACATTTCCAGATTCGTAGGGTCAGAAGATCCAAGGAGATATAGACGGACGTACGGACAGTTTCAGGTTGAGCGAACAAAGGGAAATCTGACGGACGTAAATCACCGAAACATCCCCTCTCTCGTCCCATAAAACAGCAAGTCTTTCGGAAAAAGACGTAAATGCCCCTAGAAACTAGAACAATGCTCCTGTGATAGTTCACCATCACCTTAAAAATGGTTGTGTTGTGACTCTTCAGGTGTACACGTGGCATAGATGTTCGCCAATCCAGACATTCCAGAGGTGATATTAACCCACCTGATTTTGTCCTTGGAATCTTTGATGAACCATCCATTTTTTTACTATCAATCGAACGGTCTCGATATCCGAATGTTAAAAGTGGTTAGATGGTGGTGAACTATCCACGGGATTTCCGGGGATCTGAACGTGGGCATTTTCGTCATTTTTGCAACGGGATTTCACCTTATCTACCGTTTTGAAGCTGTCTTGGTTCCGGTAATGGAGAGCGACTTCAAGGCAGTAGAGAACGGGTCCGGCGTTGGCTGGGATCCGATCCGGGTCGATCCGATTGACTGAGTCGAGGCTGACCGAGTCCCACCCGTTCACAGGATCGTCGCTGTTAACGAAGGCAAAACCTTCCACGTAATCGAACGAGTCACACTCGTTCCGAGTCACTAGAAAACTCAGCGTCGGACGCAAACTCCTCGAAGTCTCCGTACACACACCCTTATCCACCGCACCTAAAAAAAGGAAAGAAATTCACAGAAATCTTCCATAAATGGCTAATCCAACACCCAAAATTTTGATAGTTCCACCCCCACCCAAAGGGCAATTTGGTCTTCGTAAGATAGCTTTTATTTACCAAAACACCCTCCTGAGAGCACTAGAACTACCGTATTTCGGGGGTGCTAATATCATATATCCCGGAAAGCGAAACGCGTTCGTGTCTCTGTCCATCCAGTACAGATCCATACTGCTCCATCCGCTCCATCTCCCGCAAAAATGGCCACATGTACTAGTGATCCAGACCGTCCATCAGAAGCATCCCATTCCGGATGAACAATGGCCCAAAAACACAGCAGCATGATCACTGAGATTAGTGATTGGATCGACCCCCATCTGTAGCGGGCCCCACCCAAATAGGCCATCTGGATCATGTGCATGCAACCACGTATAGAAGAGAGAGTTCAGTTGGATCAGACGTACTCGCCGGACGAAAGAAAACATTCCAAACTGCTCTATCTCTTGCAAACGTGGCCACGCGAACTAATGATCATAGCCGTCCAAAAGGAGCGTCGCGTTACGGACGGGCAATGGCCGAAAAAACACAAGTACGTGATCAGTGAGTGGATCGAGCCAAGTCTGTAGTGGGCCCCACCAAGTGGGCCATCCCCGTGCATGCAACCACGTGCATCAGAGAAAGAGCAGATGGGCCGTACGGACTCGCCGGACGGAAGAAAACATTTCCAAAGAAATTCTAAAGAAAAAAGAAAGAAAGAAATAAGAGCGGACCATATCAGGAGCAGGTTGCAAGGTAATCGTAGCCCGCGTGATCACCCCAAATTGGCCAAGACCACCAAGGACAGCGAAGAAAAGGTCTGAATTCTCGCGCTCAGAGCAGACCACGATATCGCCCTTCCCCGTTACGACCTGCATCTCCGAAACGTTCGACGTCTGTGGCCCGTATCGGAACGCCTGCCCGCTAATCCCTGCGTTCGAGAGGGTCCCACCAACAGTCAGACCCAGATAATCCGTCCACGATCGAGGAGCCAGTCCATGCTCCAAGCACTCCATCAAAACATCTTCCCAAAGTACCCCTCCTGCAACAACCACGTACCCCTGCCTCAGCTCCATCCGACCGTCCATCGCACGCATCTCCAGCACCACCCCCCTGGCGGCCATCGCCTGGCCGTTGATCGAGTGCCCGTTCCCCCGCGCCGCGACAGTCAGGCCCGAGGACCGCGTCGCTGCTCTGATGACCTTCGCCACGTCATCCGGTCCGGCTGGCCTGGCGAGGGCGAGAGCGAGCGGCCTCGAGCCATTCAGGCCGCCGAAGTCGGTGCAGGCCGGGGCGGGGCAGGAGATACTTCCCTGCAGGTCGAGCGCTTTGCACAGGCCGATATCCGTTTCGTTTGGTAGCGTTTCGGAGTCGATGTCCGGCACGAAACGTTCCAGAAAGGCGATCATGGTCGGAAAAACGGGATTTTCTTCTTTTTCGGTCTTTCCGAAGGGGAAGGAAAGAGAAAGGGGGTTATATATAGAGAAAGAAAGGGGAGTGAATTTTTTTGCTCTGTTCTTTTGAGAGAGTTGCTATATACCGTGCTTTCGGTGTATATGCGACTGTGGGGCTCTGATCCGATAGAAATCTTCTGTCTGCCACTTCGTTTTTATTTTTTATTTTTTTTTATTTTTTTCTTTTTCCCTTTTGTTGGGTTTTCCGCGGGTTTTTGAAATTAGCGTGATTTTATCGCGGGAATTTGAGGGTGGATAAGTAAGGGACATTCGCAAGGGAGCTGATGTGTTATATTACTGTGGGGCCCACCTTGATGATATGTTGTATATCCACACCATCCATCCGTTTTTCCAGCCTATTTTAGTTCTTGGTAAGAAAAATTAATAACCTCATCCAAATTCTGGTGGACCCCATCTCAGGAAACAGTGGTGAATGAATGCCCACCGTTAAAAATAAAATAAAAATTCAGGGCCCCCTGTAAGTTGATCAGTAGAGTTTATTTGCCAATCAACCTGTTGATAAGGTCAAGTAGTCCGTCCAAAGTGGAAGCTTCTAGTTTGGAAGGACTCTTGACTCGGTAGTGTCCCCTCTCGGTGCTGAGGGCCCATCGTGATTTACGTGTTTTATCCACTCCGTACATACATTTTCCCAGCCCTTTTAAGGCATGAGCCCAAAAGTCAGGCAGATCTAATTTCAGGTGGACCATAGGATAGGAAACAACGGTGATTAAGTGCCTATTATTAAAACAACCTGTTGATTAGGTTGGATACCGAAATTTTGTGGCCTCAAGAAGTTTTTTATGATGGCCGTTAAATCACCACTATTCCTGTGGTGTGGTCCACCTGAGATTTTGATCTGTTTCATTTTTGGGCTCATGCTCTCAATGAGCTGGGAAAAATGGATGGACGGCATGGATAAAATACATAAATCATGGTGGGCCACTGAACTTTTCCACTACTGAGCAGTACCACCTGGGTGGTGGAGGGGTCACACCGAATCCAAATCCCATTTTCAAGGACCGAAAATGAGAACTTCTGATACTCTGGCATAGTGTTATGACTGATACACAGTCACTAAACTGAATCATTTAAGTCGTGGTAGCAATCTTGATCGCTTGTTAACATAAGATTTCACAGATTAGATTTTCTGAATGGATCGATCATGAGAATTTAATGGACAGTCAAAATGAGAAATTGTTGACGGTTGTAATTCAATAAATAAAATGACCATTGATCAAGGGTTAGGATTGTTCTGCAAAGATGAATTTTGGTTGACTCATACTTACTGTGGGGTCCAGCAACTGGAAACAGATTAATTTTATTTAAATATAGCCATGTGTACCTTGATGTATGTATTTTATATCCATGCTATTCATCTGATTGATTATTTTAGAACATGATCCCAAAATTAAAGTAAATCTGAAACTTAGGTAGACCAAGCTAAAAGAAAAAGTGGTGATTGAACACTCCACTGTTAGAAATTTCGTATGGCCCACTGTAATTTTTTTCGTTAATGTTTATTCACCGTTCGACATATTGGTAAGGTCATACAAAAAAAAAAAAAAAAAAAAACAAATATGAGCTTAATCCAAAACTTTAGTAGTTTTTAGGTTTTTGATGGTCATTCGCCACTGTTTTTTACCAAATGGCCCAAGTGATATTTGGATCTGATTCATTTTTGGACTCCTGCACTAAAATAATATGGAAAAATGGATGAACAGCTTGGATGTAGAATACATACATTATGGTGGGCCCCACGGTAAGGGCCTCACCATCTTGGGTGAGGCAGGGGATGCACCTAATCAGCTCCCATGTAACCTAACGGGGAAGTACCTGCCATCCACGAGCGAGAAAACTTGCAAATACTAGGGCTGAATGTCCGGCGGGATGGATTGGGTCGGGTTGGTCCTCAACCCTAACTCAACCCAAGTTCCTTTACCTCAACCCTAACCCAACCTAATCCAATTTCGGGTTGGAAATTCTCAACCCAAGCAAGCTCGGTCGGGTTGATCGGGTTGGCTAGGTGTATATGTGCTAATATTTTCGTTATTACATTAAATTTTTATATTTCAATATAAGAACTATTTTTTGTATTTATGATTTTATTAATTATATATGTGATTATTCATCGTAAAGAACTTTTTTTTTTTCTTTAAAAAAACAAGCTAAAATATAAGACAATTAATTAATCATTAAAAAGTAACGTAGCATAGTAAGCAATCTATTTGGGAGAGAGAAATCCGGCATATCTTATTAGCTTAAGTTCTTGGAAATGACGTGGATAAATGAGACCCGGTATCACTAGTGTACCTTCGACAAAAACTATCCACACTATTATAATTTTAAATAACTTGTAGATTGATTGGGTTCGGGTTGGGTTCAGTTGGGTTGAGCAACCCTAGACCTCAACTCAAGCCCAAGCCAAGTTTTATCGAATTGGTGTTTGTTTAGCCTAAGCTTGAGATCGGACCTCATATATCCTGCCCAAGCTCAACCCAACATCAGGTCACGGGTCGGTCGGGTTGAACCCACCCAACTTTCAGCCCTAGCAAATATAGAACAGGTGAAAAATCCAGAGCCTTTCATCAGGTTGAATCATTTTGGATTTTCTGTACTAAAAAATTCAGCGTTCAACAGGTGGGCCATGATGTTCAAACAAATAGTAATACAAATTTCATACTAGCGTTGTAGGTTGCGCATCAAAAAGCTAACATCTATTGCGCCACTTCAGTTCATGTTAGGAAGTGAAGATGTAGATAAGCTAATCAGACCTGCACCATCCTCGACAAAGACATTGTGTGGTGGTGAAATGTACCAAAGAACTGCACCTATCTTTGACAGCAACTCTATCAATCACATCTCACCACGTCACCACATCTCCAGTGAAGGGAAAATGGTTTTGCCACTCCCTGCCACTAGCCCGTTGGCTGATGGTCGGTGCTCTGTGGGCCCCACCATGATGTATGTGTTTCATCCATGCTGTTAATCCATTTTTAAAAATCATTTTAGATCTTGATCACAAAATTGAGAGGGATTTAATTCTCAGTTGGACCACACCACAGGAAAACAATAGTGATTGGATATCCACCATTAAAATCCGCCTAAGGCCCACTATATTGTTTATTTGACATCCAATCTTTTGATTAGGTCATACATACTTAGATGAAGGGAAAAAAACAAAGATCAGCTTGATCCAAAACTTTTATGGGCCCCAAAAAGTTTTAAATGGTCAACACTCATCTGACACTATTTCCAATAATGTGGTCTACTTGAGATTTATATAATACCTCATTTTTGGTCTCATAGCCTAAAATGATCTAGAAAAATAGATAGACGGCATGGATGAAACACATACATCATGGCGGGGCCCACAGAGCACCAACCACCGGTCATTGGCTGGTGGCAGGGGGAGTAGCCAATCCGTTTCCAACTGAAGGTGGGCACCTGGCAAGCCCAAGTAACTAAATGCACTCTAAGCATATTGAATAAACTTTGTGAGCTTGCTATAGATTTATTTGTTTTATCTATGTCCATTATCTGTTTTACTAGCTTATTTAGGCATAAACCTAAAATTGAAGAATATCCAAGTTAAAGTGGACCACACTATATGAAAAAGTGACGACAATAACCTCCATTCTTGAAATTAACCTTTCCAGACCTAAGAATTTTAGTTGCATCCAACTTGTTGATGAGGTCACATAGACATGCATGAAGGAAAAGCACGCATATCAACTGAACCGAAGAAAACTTCTGTGGCCCCTAAGAAATTTTTAATGTTAAGTATTCAGTTCACATTATTTCTTATAAGTTAGGTCCACTTGAACTCTGAATTTAATTATTTTAATTGTAAGCTTGTGCCCTAAAATAAGATCATAGAATAAATAAATGTCATGGACAAAGACACAATGGGCCGTCAAAACCTTCTCAGCAGCCACCTTGATGTTTATATGTCACCCCAAATGATCCAAAATCATTTTGGATCTTCCATGCTAAGAAATCCAGCTGTTCTACTTTACAGGTGGGCCACAAATAATAACATGAATTTCATATTGCATTTGTTGGAAGTTGCCAATGACAAAAAGCTATGTCAGGCTACCGTGATACCTTCATGACATCGACCCTTACATCAACTGTGCCAGCTCATGCATGTTAGGATGTGAGTAGTAAGTCTAGCTTACTGCCTCAGTGATTAATGTCATGGTGAGATGTACATAAAGCCAAGATGTACAAAAGGCAGCTGCCCATCTTAGACAGCATGTGACCCTATGAATCACATCTTGGCACATCATCACATCACCACTCTATGTGACACAGGCCTAACTGCCTATCTAAACGGTGGGTGTTGATTAGATGTTACTTGGATCAGGTTAGTGGGTGTTACCCTCACCATAGGGCCCACCTTCATAATAGGTTGTATATCACTGACTTTATTTTTCCATATCATTTTAGAATGCCTTCCCGAAAATTAAGCACATACAAATTTCAGGTGGGCCATGCCACAAGAAACCGTGATGATTGAACATTCATTGTTAAAAACTTCTTGAGGCCTACCGTAAATAGATTCATGATGTTTATGTTTCATCCAACCCCTTGGTAAGGTCAAGCAGAATTGGATGAAGGAAAAAATATAAAGATTAGTTTGATTTGAAACTTTTATAGCCGACAAAAAGCTTTTAATGGTCATTTACTACTTTTTCTAATAGCGTGGTTCACCTGATATTTGGATCTACTTAAGTTTCGGGAGAATGTACTTAAATGAGCTGAAAAAACGGATGGACGATATGGATATGAAACACATTCATCAAGGTGAGCCCCACATAGTAAGGATCATAGCTAAACCGCTCCCTCCAATCCACGTCTATGAACGAAGCCCAAAATTAAGCTAAGATGGGACTTAAGTGGGCCACACCACAAGAATGAGTGGAACTAGGGACACTCACCATTCAAACCTACTCAGATCTTGATGGTGGGTTTTCCATTCCCATTGTGATGTATGACAATTAATCACTTGCTCTAAAAGCTCGAACTAATAGAACATGGTAATGAATCTATTTATCTCATATCTCAGGCCCCACATCCCATGTGTTAGGACCTCGGCAAAACCCCATCATAGACTCCACTTCACATGTGTTCGGCCTCACACGGGTCACCTACCTGAGTGTGCCCTTGCATCCCATAGTGTAACACCCTGGGTTTTCAGGAGCCATGTAAGAACTTGGCTTCCGAATTCTCAGGTGCCACGGGTGCCCTAATGGGCTTCAGATTTGAATTACATTTAGATGGTCTCATAAACAATGAAGAGTTTAGCCAGGCATGAAGCATAAGTAAGTCATAAAGCAGTATCAAGTGCCACTAATTATAAAAATATCCAAACCATAAATCCAAAGTCATCTAAATAGGGAACTAGTTTAACCCATACGTGACCCAAAGTGACTAGAGCCTTGACCCATACCCAGCGGTAGCCTGAACTCAGACTAGAAAGATTCGCCAAAAGTCTGGAAGCAGAGAAGCTCCTCTTTCTCATCCATGCTCATCTCGCTCAGCTTGTCGAGCTCCGCCTCACCTGCATCTAGTAAAGGATCTGGTTGGTGTTTTAAAACATCGTCCCAAAGTGGGAGTGAGTAGCTAACTCAGTGGGTGTCATCAGCCATAAGTTACATCAAATATCAATTCTATGATGAATTTAATGAAAAACATACATTCACACATCTCTAACTAATCTTGTTATTGCATATGCATGAATTATGATATGATGCATGACCTCACAACAACACTCCTTCGAGCAACTTCGTCTAACGATCGCGCATGACCAACACTCCCTCATTGCGACCTCAACTACCGAGTCGTCAAATCCTAGCTAATGCGATGCGTGAATAATGTATTAGCCGAGTTTTTAGTTAAGTTCGTTCATCCAGCAAGTTAGGAAAACTGGTACAGCTCGACGATATCAATGCCCTCATCCGCTTGCGAGGCCATGACCCTTCAACGTGCGAGGCCAGGGCCCCGCGATCCTTGATCCCATCGGGTTCCTCACCCTCGATTACAAGCACGTGAGGAGTGCTGGAAAGTGGGATCGCTCGCGGATCACTATGGGGAGGCTCGTCACCCCAGCGTAGGCAGACAACTCCGACATAGTATCACATTCCACCATGCCCGACTCACGAGACTGTGGATCAATTTCTAGCTGTTGTCAGTGGGCGTCAGTGGGCGAGGGGTATTGCAGGTTCCAAACAGGCGTGAGCAAACATGGTTAACAAACATGGTTGGTCAGTCGATGGACTAGGTCGCCTAAGTTCAGGCAATCACGAAATGCATTACATTGGGTGCAAGCAACTCATGTAGTCCTACTACTGTCGCCCTTTCGCGTCCCCCTAAATCAGTCAGCCTAGTCACAGGATGATCCAACTAACGGGACCACCCCTACTACTCTCAAATTCCTGACTAACCCAGAGGATGGGCTATATTTAATAACAGTCTAAGCAGCTAAGAGTTCATCTTCAAGTACAAATGAAATTAAGCATACAATGCATTAAAGCATGAAATTTCAGGATATTAAATGAATGCAACTACATTTTAACGGCCTAAATTTGACACGTGTGCGCGTAGTGGCAGACTACTTAAGAGACAAAAGATCACACATCATCCATAGTGCATGAAATTTCATCCATGCATACAACAGGGAAGAAAAATAAAAGAAAGGAATGAGATGCAAGAATGAACATGCAACACAAATTTCATGCCCAATCAATTTGAAGAACAATCAAACCTCAATTTATCATTTTATGCATGTTGGGTAGACTTATCATATAGGTTCCTAATTAGGTTTTTCTCTAATTTAAACATGCATATCAATCTAGCATCCACAATCATTAAATTTATCCTAAAATTGGTACTTGACCACTTGAGGATAATGGTCCGTACCTACGGATCGTTAAGAACTTGAGGAATCAACCTAGGGTTGCCGAACTCGCGGGTTGATTTGTAGAGATCCTGAGTTAAACGTACTTATATGTTAGAATACATGCAAGGCCTAGCTTAACATAATAAGTTTCTAAAGAAGAAGAGTGGTTACTTACCCAATCGATTAAAGATTGTGTTTGTAGTTGTGGATAGAGGGTTTCTTGAGGAAGAGGGAAGAAAGGTTACAAGATTCTACCTCCTTTGGGCCTACCTTTCTCTCCGTTTTTCTTTCTCTCCTTATCTCTTTCTCTTTCTCTTCTCCTTCACCAAGGTAGGGCATGAAATTCGTATGGGAGAAAAGGGGTGCCCAAATGAGGCCCTTTTATATTGCCAGATTTGGTGTAAATGGCCCCAAGGGTTGGGTTTTACTATACTGGCCATATGAGAGAGTTTTTCTAACCTCTAGGGCCCACTATGGGGTGTACATATTGATATACACCGTAAGATAATTAGCCCTAATGATTATCTACGTATGGACATGATCGGCCCGCCATTTGGATGCGCCGATCGACAAATATGATTAGAAGTCTGTTCAACGGTCATCGATGGTCGATTGGGGCCGCGACTATACGGATATGAGCGGGAAAATATCCTTACTCTACGTGTGAAGTTTGGTCGTAAATCGACGGTCCGAAATTCTCAACTTTGTGTAAGAGTGGGCAACCCAATTCACTTAAGTTTTAGCTTATTTCTTTAAGGTATTTGCACTTCTCATACACTCGTCCTTCCGCTCAAGTTGAGTGGTTCTGGACACTACCCAGGTCCGAATCCCACGATGGACGTCGAGCCAATAAGACGGACATTATTCTATAGTTTTGGAACTAGTGGCCCACTAACGAGCGGTCAAGAGCTTGTTCGGAAAATCAGGACATTTCTGGAATGAATTAGGTATTGAGATTTCTCGTGGGCAATGATTAGGGTTTGGATTAACTATGTTCATAGGGTGACCAATTTATAACTAGTGAAAGTGGAGATTTGGTCATGATTACTCTAAACCGTCAGTTTTAGACTAAAAGAGTGACGGGGTTGATTTGGTCCATTAGTCAAGATCCGAGCCTTATCTAACTCGGCTTCGAGTAGATTTTTTAATTTAGTTACGATTGTCTTGATTAATCAGTGTTAGGTCGGTTAGATTTAGACTCTGTGTGAGTAAATTATGTGGCTAAATTCGGTGTTTAAGTGATCGGACGAATTTGTTGGCTTCCTAAGGTTGATTAATCGGACTTGTGCGGTTCTGTACTGGTACCACCTGTGTATAAACTAACACTGAGTGCTAATGGTCAATAAGTGATAAATAAGTCAATTACATAAAAAAATTCAAGGATTTTTGAAAATCTAAGACGTTACACATAGGTAGGGGTCTACATCGAGTCGAACCGAGTCGGGCTGGCCTCAGCTCGACTCGACTCGACCACTAGTTGACCCCAGCTCGAACTCAGCTCGACTCGATCCTCGAGCCTGACTGGGTAGCTCAGCCCGGGCGGGTTCGAGCCGAGTTCGTCTATGCAACATTTTCACAAATACAACTGCACCTTCAAAATCTCACTATATGTAAAACAACAACGATGATTTCATAGGTATTTTATCAAACACCTTCTAAGCAACATAAAAATTATGAAAAAAAAATGGTATTTGTTTCATATACATACCTTACTTGCCACCAGCCGCACTTCGTTGAGTCATTTCATCAAACACTTGGTGAGCAACATCAATATCAAAGTAACCGAGTCACCAAACTGGTTCGATCCGTTTGATCTGAGTCGAGTCAAGCTGGGGCAGCTCGAACTTGGTTCAAACTCATTTTTGAGCTAAAAAAATCAGCTCAACTCAACTCGAACTCATTTTCAAGCTAAAAAAACAGCTCAACTTAGCTCGAACTCAACTTCAAACTGAGTCGAATCGAGCTTTTTCAATTCGAGTCAAGCGAGTTAACCAAGTCGGTATACACCTCTACCCATAGACAACCCCACTAAAACCGGATATAAAAATACCCCTGCGTTACACTATTTCAGGTAGTGTAGCCCACTCTAAAATTTGGATCTGCAGTACCTTTGGCCTGGCCGTGAAGTAAAATGGCCACGGTGGACTGATGGTCCCTGGTAGAAAGTTGGATCTCGCACATGCCTGGTATATAGGCACGTGTGCTTGCCTATGGGTGTGGCGGGGCTCCACGGCAGTGTGGCCTTGGAGTTGATGCACGTGTGGATGATAGGATCCACAAGCATGCCATTCAGGCAGGTGTGGATGTGTGCGGACGGCCAGTGACTGTCACGATTTGATGAACGTGTGGATGGCCATCCACGTGCACACGTGCCTATATATATATATGCCATGCGTGTGAGAGATCCGACTTTCTACGAGGTGCCATCAAATCCTACCGATCATGTTTTTTGACACTTTCCCTTGTTGGTTGGTCCCGTCAAATCGAAAGTTTGGATCACCTAACCATCGGACCCACGTGTATCGAATTCTGGCCGTCCACACCATGTGCGTGCGGGGGTGAGCTGGACCTATAATTCACCCCATAGTTCCTGGCATGGCCACTATCGAAGCACATGGGGCCCACTCTGCAGTTATCTTATCATGGTCCAAACTGTGTACGGCTCATTCACGAAAAATAATCCTATCATGGAAGATCCAAACCGTTCAATGGCTAATCTACAAATAGATGTATAGGCAAGGACGGTCAAGATTCACATTCGTTCAACCAATCTAGGGAAGATTTCAATACTGCTTGGGCCATCTAAAGTGAGGCCTGTCGTATCAACGGTTTGGATCATTTAATGTCTCAATTTTATGAACTGAAAACCTAATTAATGGATGTTCATCATACATGTTGTCATTCCAGTACAATCCAGATTATCCAATCTGTGGATCTCTCCGCGTTTTGCTTGAATCAATAATAGGAGCTTGTATTTAGAATAAATTAGAATGCAAATCACAGATACCATGTAATCAATGTGAATTGGAATCTTCGTTGTGTTTGGTAGCTTAATGGAATTCAAAATTTAATATCTTAAATTAACTAAATCAATTTAATTAATATTTCAAATTAGTGTATATTTATAATATTTAATAGAATGATTATAATAAGTGGAATAGAGTATAAATTTTAACCAGAAATGAGGAAAATCTAAGCTTGATGAGTGGATTAGTTGTTACATGGAAACATCTTAGTAGGTGTTACCGTTACCTGAGGCCACCTTGATGATGTACTATATATCTATGCGGTTCATTCATTTTTAAAAACTATTTTAAGACATGGCTTGAAAATTTAAGTAAATTGATATCTTAAATGAATCACACTAGAGGAAATAACAGTGATTGAGCGCCTGCTATTAAAAATTTCCTAGGGCCTGCTACAATGTTTATTTGTCGTCAAACTCGTAAGTTGGCCTACTACAATGTTTATTTGTCATCAAACTCGTAAGTTGATCCATAACTGTTGTAGCCTAAAAAGGTTTTTAATGGTCATTTGATGCAGGGAAGGAAGTGAGGTTGAGCACCGTCTTCCTCGGGGGGATAAATGTTCTGAATTCATGGAACTTTTCTGGACTCCTTGTATATATTCTTCGAAACCATGAGGAAAAGAATAAGAAAATAAAAAATAAATTTTATAAAATTTGAAATTGATTGATGAATGAAATAAACGACTTCGTAACCCTATAAATAGAGATTTCCACTAGTGTGCAAGGTTTCCGTCCAAAAATAGTGTTCTATTTGGCTTCACCAAGCTATTTTCCTAACTATTCTAAGCACTTTTCATGTTAGGCGCAACTTCTAAAGCCCAACGGATGAAGAGTTATAATCAACCTAAAACTTACTATTTGTAATAAAAACGAAATTAAAATAAAGAAATGATCGTCAATTTGATGGTATTTCACAAATCTAGCTTGAGCAACCGGCATTGTGGGATTGGGTGGCTAAAGTAGCTCGTCTTACTCCAAAATCATATATTTTACATTTGATAACTCATTACAGATTACAAGATATATCTGATTTAAGGTCTAACGGTTTAAATCGCTTCTATTGTCGACCATGCCTTTTCTGATCCATCTTGGCCATAAAACCGTCCACGACCAGCTCTACATCATCATTCATCATTGTTTTCAGTGGCAAGATCTATGTAAGATTTGGATATGCTTAAGTTCTGATATCACATTTTAAAATAAGCTGCTATGGATAACATGGACATGCAACAAATTAATCAAAGTGGGTCTCACATGGATTAATTACTTATCAATACTATTGTTTTTTTTAAAAAAAATCTTTCAATGAATCTGGATCCTCTAGTTGCCATGGACAAAAATAAAAAATAAAATCCAATAAAATTACAAGTAGGAAATTACTGTCCGTTGCAAGCACATGATTCCTTCTAATCAAGTATCAAAATCGGCATTTGAAGCCTTTTACGCTGAAATGACAGCCAAACAAAACAAACTAAAATGTAACTTTTCATTTACTATAAATTCATTTGTCTTCAATTAGATAATGCCAAAACCGTCCATTTGATGGCTGCCAAAATTCCTACGGCTAGCATCATCTGAATAGTGCAATTTGCGCATGCTTCGTCCTTTAGGTGGCCCATGATCTGGCCGTGCGCATGCATGGTACGTAACATAATTTGAGTAGTCATGCGTACTACTAAAACGTTGCTTTTTCACACTCAAGTGCAGTTTGGCCATTCTTATGTACGCCACTCGAACATTTCAATGCTGAGTGCACCCCACACGAGTGAACTCTGAATTGACCTTTGCATCACACGTGTAAATGAAGAATACGTGTTAGATATCTGATCCGTTAATCAAGTCATCCTCAATTTACAGATACCATCTCAAATAATCAGGTTGATCTGATCATCTTGTGGACCGCACATCCTCTATAAGTTCTAAAGATTGGATATTAGTTGGGATCAGCTTAAATTTTAGTAAATAGAATCTAACCAACGATGGGAGACTGTCGAACGGATCAGATCATTCCTACGCTTTACTCCTTTACACGTGTGATGTGCGTGCACTTTTAAAGTGCGATCCTGATATTGCACTTGGGATTTGGTTATCTTTGGGGCAAGCAGATCTTCGAATCTAAACGGCCGTGGTACGCATTCAATTCGACCGCCAACGTCATCTGATGCTGCCACGTGTACAGGAAGATACGGAGCACAGTACACGAGCTTTCAAGGATAAGGGTATTTTAGTCATTTCACTGATAACAAAGTTAGTGGAGAATTTAGGTGGAGATTAATCTTCAATTCTGTTTTGATACTCTGGGAGAGTATGACTATCCATACACATGCGTCTGACTGCTGATGACATGGCATGAATATGAATCAATTATAAACTGTTAAAAACATATGTTTTTACTTCGATGGGTCTCAAACCAAAAATATAAACAGAAAGGTTATTTCTGTTGTCCGATTGATGGTCACCAAATGGACGGTTGGAATTAAAAGTAGTTGACTGTTCAATTAAAGAAAGAAAAATAACTTAGAGCTCTGTCTCATGGTGGGGCAATGATTTGATGGATTTGATAGTGTGACACGTGTACACGTGTGCGAATCTCCGATGGCTTATCTTTTGAAATTTATTAGATTGATTGTAGAGATACTGAGATGATTGATGAGGTTTGCTAATCTGTACGCTCGGACCGAATGGTGTAGGATAACATATAGATAATTCAGCCGTTGGATGTGGGGCCTGTTCAGCGATCCAAACCATCCATAGAACGGTCCACAGTGTGGATGGTCGCTGCATCAGAAATCTTCAATGGTAGAAATCTGACACTTGAACGAGTGGCCCATGGAAGCGGACGGCTCAGATTCGATGGAAAAATACATGAAATAAAACAAACTAAATCCACAAAATAAATATAAATAAAGGAGAGGGTCTAAAACAGCTGATTATAATATTAGGCAGTGCCACATCATCAACTGTATTGTGTGCCCGATCGAGCTAGAACCGTTCAACGGATGGGCCCCACCTTGGATTGGCCATGGCCCAAAAGTCAACCTAGAACGTTGGAACTGGTGGCCCTACTTTGGATTTGCTGATGGTCGAAAAGTCGACGTGAGCAATCTTAAGATCATGTTCTAACCGTTCAATCAAGATCCTGAAAGTGGACAATTAGAAGACAAAAGATCTGCAACGATGGAAATAAAAGGTGGGGCCCACTGAAAGTAGGATCATTTGTCCAGATAATCTCTGAACACTTTTAAAAGGGACGGACCTGGGCTGTTTAACTGGGTTTCGCCCATTCAGACCCTTTGTGCCTCATGTGACAATCAGCACCGTAGATCAAGATGAGGTGGGCCATAGTTGCATCCTTTAGTTTTTTCTGTTGTTATTTTCCATGGATTTTAAAGGGGAAAGCTTGATATTCATGGGACCATTGGTAGATCTGTATATGAACCGAGTTAGCTAGGTTAGCTCGCTTGACTCAACTCAAAAAGCTTAAACTTCGAAAACATTTCAAGCTAGTTCAAGCTTGATAGGGCTCGACTTGTCTTGGATTGAACCCTAACTTGAATGGAACTCAGATCAAATCAGTTCACTGACTCAGTTATATAGATATTGATATTGCACACCAAGTTTTTAATAAAATAACTTAACAAAATGTCAGCTGGTGGCAAGTAAGGTATGGATATGAAACAAATATTCTTATATCATGATTTTTATATTGTATATTAATTATTCGATGAAATACTTGTAAATTAATGTTGCTGTCTTATACAGTGAGAAATTGAAAGTGCAGCCCATGTATTTGAGAAATTGATGTAGATTGGCTTGTTCCAGCTTGAGCTGTTGATTAAACTGAGCCAAGCTAGCCAATCAGATCGAATACCAAGCTGAGCCAAGTTCAAGCTAGGGGAGCTAATAGCCTAGCCCAGTGGAGCTCTCGGTTCAACCCGTGTACAACCACTGGTACCTGGCCCCCACCACTCTTCATGATCGGAACCATTCATCATGTAGATTTCACCACAGACAATGGCATGGTGCAAATTTTACATTGAATGCATGGATAGATTGGTTCCACCACCGCCTACAAACAAATGGTCAAAGAGAAATGATCACCTACAGGCAACTGCACCACAATTTGTGGCACCGTGTCATTTTTCCCGCCAACATGCAACCCTTTCAGGAAATCAGAACCATGAAAATGGTAGGCCCCACCAAGAAGATCACATATGTCCAAAATCAGGCTGTTTTGCTCTCTATGAGAGGACATCCTGTGTATTGAGTCAAACCATCGGTTGTCCATTTATTCCAACAGTGTGGCGCATATAATAAGCAGACCCACCTAATTTTTGTACCAGGTTATCTGCATGGTGGGGCCTATGACTTTAATGGTGCTGATTTCTCACATAAATGTCTTGTTGGCACGAAAGATGTTACTGTACCGTAAGTTGTGGTGCATTGCGTGTATGTGAACAGTTCTCATGTGTAAACTTAAATGGCCACCAGTTCAAACTATAGGATGATCAGAGAGTCATTTTAAGCCATGAAAAATGGGCCAAACCAGATGGATGGCTCTGATCACCACGATCTGGCCCATGTACTTCGGTGGACCAACAGACTACTGAAATATTACTCTATTTTGAATTTATCGTTTTATTCAATTACCGCGGTAAGTTGAGAAAACCGCGATATTTATTACACGAGTTTCAGTTACAGTCCCGGGTATGAGTTCATCGTTCCATGTTAAGTAGTGGTGATTCAAATTTCGTAAACGTGGAATACATGTACTTCAAACCAGATCTCTGAATATCTGACCAAGCGTGTAAAATGATCATATATTTTAAAAAACGAGTTTGGACCACTAAATTTAATAATTTTAGTACTCCATTTAATGGTCGTAAATCAGAAGTTTATTTATTATTTTTTAGATTTAAAATTCGTTCTGCGCTCTATAAACATAAGATCAGAAGTTTTTAATGGTCTAGATTAACTTCAATATGTTCCATATATGCTGTACACTAATCACCACCACTTAACAGGTACTATTGAACCCACACTGAGTCCATTATTCAGTCACGATCAATATAAAGGGCTTTTTGGTCATTGAGCTCTTACCATCCTAGGCAGCCGAAAATGCCTTTTGGGCTTCTCTTTTAGGTAAGGGCATTTTTGGAATAAAATAAGAAAAGCTATGTGCAATGAACGGACAGAAGATGCGGATGAGACAGATGAGGTCATGAAAGAGCAATTATAAGTGGCGAATCCTGGCCGTCAGTTGCTTTCTTTCTTATTTGTAGAAAGGAGAGCAGTGGATTGGTTTAACTCAAAATCACATCCTTACTAGAAAAGTAATCATATGGTTTTAAGTGGATTTGGAAATCTCTTCCTACAAGTTATTTCCCAAAGGAATAGTTGTGGGGCCCACCTAAACTTGTCGTAGTTGAATTCGATTTGCAGTTTTCCAGGATATTTCAGGAATAACCTGTTTCAGTTGGAAGGATGAGATTGGAGATTCTCATTCCAATGTATAAAACCATTTGATCGATGGGCCCACAATGCTTTGATTGGCCAAATGTGAGAAATCATTCTAATTAGATTATCCTAACCATATAAATGGCGGCCTGCAAAATGGACAATTAAGATCATGTAAGGCAATGGTATGTATTTTTATTGGATGGTTACGTAAGAATCCTATAAGAATCCTATAAGGTAGGCCTTATTAATCAACGGTCTGGATTGTCCAAAGTGTTGGATGATATGATCGGGTGTACTAGTGGACTCTATTGAGTTGTGACACATTCAGAAATTTATGTAAGGGACAGAGTGCTACTACTGTGATACACACACAGTGGTTTATAGGAATTAAGATTACCAATTCGTGTGGAGCCTTGGCGAGAGGAGTTTTGATGTGTTTCAAACTCCTCACCCCTCTAATCTATATTAATGAGGCTGGATCCAATCCAACACCATCGACAAAAGTTTGAGCCCCATTGTATCTTCTTTAAAGGGTGTTAGGAAGTGAAGACCTTAGCATCTCTATTTACAACAATGGCATCACAACAAGGTAAGTCATTCACTTCTTCATATCTCCATATCCAATGCATAGCAAAGTCCTCCGGCAATTTCGCATATAGAACTTACAAGTTAGGGTTACTTTACGTTTAAGTAAATTTGTATTTATTAAAAAAATTATAAAAAAAAAATATCTTGTCTATGATTTGCCAAACTCATTTATAAATAAAAATTTAGAAATAAATAATAACTTATTTAACAGCAATAATAAAATATACTTAAAAGATAATAAATAAAGAAAACAATCATGTAATCTATCTATACACGAAAGGTGAATTAATAATCCGCTTATCCATAGCTATGTAATGTGCACTACCGATCAAGTTTAAGCTCCTTATATGCACTATAAATGCTACATATGGGACTATCGACATTAAGCTCACCACATGTGGGACCATGAACCCAACGAAATGAAAATTGGATTAGCTTGTGGACAACTCTAGTTGAACTTTGTTTGTTTCGTTAATTATTTTGATAATTGAAAATAAAAGTATTATTATTATTATTATTATCGCATTAAAATTAAACACGAAAATTATATAAATACATTTTGTACTTTTCATGATATTATTGTGAAATTTTAAATCTAGACAATGATACTAGTGTATTTTGATATGATTTAATATTGAAGTAATATAAAAATGTTATCACTATGATTTTTATTATTGCTAAACTGAACATGACACTTGGTAATAAAAAACCAATGTCACCCAAAAACATGTAAAGTAATTTGTAATTTTTGCACATTTTAATAGACGGTAATTAGATACATGTGCATAATGTATGTACGTTTATATGCATCACATAGTTGAATTGAATAGGCACAACATTAAGCCTTAATTTTCAATCTTAAGCCTTAGATCTGTTTGGATTCAAGAAAAGCATAGGGAAGGAAATGACATTTCTTGAAAAACTTTATTTTCAAGAAATTATAGAAAATGAAATATTTTTTTTTAATATTTTCAAAATTTTTAGAATTTTTTTCAAATTTATTGTTGGGCAAATAAGAAGATATTTTTTAAAGATTTTATTTTATTTATTTTTATGTAGTCACTAGCATGTATATATATATATATATAATATATATATATATATATATATATATATATAATATATATATATATGTTGGATGCTTGAAGATGGATAATAACACGTAATATATGTGGGTACTTGAAATTGAATTGTGGCACATGGATTACACGCGAGGTGTGAAAGGTTGTATGATGGCACATGTGTGCATTTAAAGTTTAGATGACAATACTTGTACGCGTTGGCACCATTGGCACATGTGCTATATTTGAAGCAATTGAAGACAAATTATGGCACATTAGTGTGTGTAGAGCACTTTGCACATGGGGCACAAGAAAAGATAAAAGGTAATACATGTGATGCATTAGTACATGTCGGCATGAGCACATGGATGGTATAACATGTTGTACATTAGCACATGTGTGATGTGTTATATAAATAGAGAGTAATAGAAGATGGATGGTGACACATGTCACATAGTGGTATGTATGAAGCATAACTAAGATAGACACTGGCTCATTTAAAACATACATTGATACATGGTGCATGTGGCACATGTGATGAAGGGTAATACATTTGGCTTAATCATTAAGAAATTCATTTTCCTTTTGCAGTGAGAAAATATTTTTCACATGAGTACTAAAGGTGAGAAAGTAAATTTATTTACTTTCCAATGATGATATAAAGTGAAGAAAAAAAAATGTGATTTCACATATTCCAACAAATAAAAGTTTTACAACTGTGGAAAATAAAGTTTCATGAAAGTAAAGTACTATTTCCTTTCTTTCTTTTCTTTTCCTTCCTTTCCATGAATCCAAACAAGCTTTAAGAGTAGTTGTGCCAATGGGTTTTGGTTAGTTGAAATACATCCAATCATAATTAAATGAGTTGGGTTAGGTTTGGTTAAGTGGGTTACCTTCGTCCACAAATAATGAGTCGTCATTGGGTATTGGCTACAATTCTTGGTCCTTCACTCAATAAGTGAGCTCATCAAGTTGTTCATGATCCCAACTATCGCCACCCCTACTCAACTTGAGAGATGGTTAGGTAACAAGTGTTCCCTGACCGTGGGCCAACCTCGATGTATGTGTTGTATATTCATGTAACCCTGATGTATGTGTTCTATATTCATGTGGTCCATTAGTTTTTTCAATCATTTTAAAGTGTAGTCTAAAAAATGAGGTAAATCTAAATCTCAAGCAAACCACACCATAGAAAATGAATGCGCATCATTAAAAACTTTCTAGGTTACAAAACTTTTAGATCAAGCTGATATTCGTATTTTCCTTGCAAGTTTGATGAAAAATAAATATCACGTGCGCTCAATAAAGTTTTCGATAGTGGTGTTCAATGGCCATTGTGGCCCACTTGAAATTTGGATATGCTTCATTTTTTTAACCATGCCCTGGAAAAATTGATGGACAGCATGGATATACAACACATAAATTAAGATGGACCCCAAGGTGAGGGAAACTCCCACTAAGCCATTACTTGGGTATGACCTAATCCATTCCCAACCACATGAGTTATGGTCCATCAGATATCACCCAACATAATAACTAGTCCAAGACAACATATTATCTATAATAGCCCAACCTGTAAATTACATGGCATAGATCCTCTATGATCTCCAACCATTGAGATCCTCATTACAATTGCATTTGTTATAATCTGTTGTATGATTAAAGAGGTGCAGCTGGTAGTAGGCCCATTGGAATAAAGATCCATGTGGTCCCCCAAAGTCCCATCGACTGCGACAATGGGCCACCTGCTTTATGCTGGAGGCCCATGCAAATACAATTAGTGGACCCCACACCACTGAAAGTAAGGACCACCAATCGACAGCTGTCCGTACACCATATTCAAATTGGATTTGGAATGGATTCTTTGATGCTAGTTTATTTATGATCAACAAGGACCGTTCGTTGGGTTTGTTCACCATATCTTGCATGTGATTCAGAACTAACCATGATGCGTTAATCAACACCGTACGATTAAGTTCATGCAAAATGGACGGTGACATTTAAAAGATCACATCGTACGTCCATTTTAGGGAAACTTATTTCAACGGTTGTGATTATCATATGAGGATGATATTAGAACCATCTTATCCAATGGTTCGACATTATGAGAGGTGGCCCACTTGGGCCCTGCATAAATGGCTCGTAATTTGCACATAAGGAGAGATGATTCTTAGTGATTTCCATGACTAGAATGTGTTACAACCATCTATATATCCAGGCTACAAGCGGAAGAGTAACTTATCAATCAGGACCGTCCATCTGATGGGTCCACCATGGATTAAAAAATTATTCAAAAAATAAATAGAGATCTGATGTTCCTAGCCATCTGTTCCGTAGCCTTCAAATCAATGGCAAAAAACCCAAAAGGTTCACAATATTAAGCAAAAAAATGACGTATAGGATTGTTAAGATGGGGTTATCGAACTTAATCCATCCATTTTACGGCTCATTAGATGGACGGTTCCGATTGATACATCTTCTGCACCGAGAATAAAGGTTAAAAATGAGAAATGCACATTGCAACGTTTATATTTTCGGCTAATGTGTCATTTAATGGAAAATCCGAGCGTGGAAAAGGTGTGTCGTACCATTAGGATTACTTGGATTGAAAATCATAGAAATCAACTAGTCATATGGGCCACACAGATAAATAAATTCAGACCATCAATTTCAACTGTGTTGCTGCCTGATGAATGGATCATTCTGATTTTCAATCCAGGTGTTCTTTATGATACGTCCCACATTTTGTACGACTCAGATTTTATACTTAAAAGATTTTTTTGGATGAAACGAAACCGTTGCATGTGAAAGTCACATACAGCATTGTATGCTACCGTTAAAAGTCATATAAAAGGGTTGAAATTTGTAAGCACTTGAGATACGCGTGAAAAAGACAGAAATATATGTGGCGTATAAGTAAGTGTATTTACACGTTACCATCCAAAGGGATGCTTCTGAAAAACTATCCATACTCATGCAAACAGCCACACAATATACTGTACCCATATACCTCAATCCAAACTGTTAAACCTCCTGGACTTCTGAAATAGATATTTCCAAAAAACCCAACTAATTATATTCATTTTCCATCAAATAGACGGCTGAAGTTGAAATGGAAACTTTCTGTGGTCCATTTTCAACTTCCAAAGTTCATCACCTTAGGTAAGGATTTTCAAATAAATATAATTTTTCGTTATACACCATATAAAGTGGGTGGGTTTCGTGATTTACACAGTTCTGATTGATGCACATGTACGATACATGGCCACGTGTAGAATGGGTGGGTGCATGCATATGGCGTGTCTGCTAGAGTACCTAATGTTGCCTCCTGCGATAATGGTAGGTATCTACCGAAGTAGAGATGAGTGGTTTATCCAAATCACCAACCTTATTTTATGGTGGAGTTATTTGGTACTCTGTCTGCGTATGAAACTTGATACTCATGCACTCTTAGGTTGTATACATGGAAAACAGTAACTCAAATTGAACCGATAAATTTTTGGAACTCCAATTTTTTTACTGTGATCTTCTCAAATTCGGATTGTTTGAACAATCCTAACCCTTGATTTGAGGACACTTGTTTGTTGCTTTTCATTCTTAACCGTCCAATAAATGTCCACCAATCTGACCGTAATTTTTGGTTCATGACTAAGGCACATAATTTGGACAGTTTAATTTCCAGTACCTGTATTCCACATATGTAAGTCTTGAGTAATTTCTAAGGGCCTGCGTATCATCCATCTGCCAGAGTATCAAAGTTTTTCCCTATTTTATTTTATGGGAAAAGCTGGTGTACCATATCTGTACTCTATGGAGTGGTGGGGCCCACCCTTGAAATGATGGGACCCACCCATGTAATCCTATGGGGGTCCTAAAGGAAAATAGCTGGGTCCCACATTTCAACCATTAAGCAGACATGAGTTTTTTTATTCAAACAACCACCTTTTATTTTATTCATAGGGCAATTAGGAAGATCCTGCGGCTCCAGTTTTTCAGTTCTGATAATTTTCAATCCATACCGTTGATCTATTCCATTACACCACTAATGGGCCATACCCAAAATATCTCTTCAACTGGAAGATCCAAACCTTTCAATTTTGAGTCCAAAGAATAGATTAAGAAGAGAAATGTAGCAACGGTTGGCATCCAACTTGAAAGATCCCCAAGACGGAGATTACCATCTTTTCGATCGAGGAGATTTTGGTGCATGATCCATCTGTAGTGGGACTCACATAACAACGGTCTGGATTACCAGGACACATGGCTTACTTAGAAGAAACAAAAACCCTTGTATACCGTGCATAACCTTGGTCGAGGATCTCGTTATTACTGTTTTATTAATGGAGTGTGAAGAGAAGTGCTTTTAGTCTACCTAGCCTTGTAAGATGATCCGGTTGTATTAGGAGGCTTGTACGTACGTTGATAAAGAATTCTAATCCTGAATTTTCATTTTTTGGAAGACAAAAATATTCTTTTGCCGCAGCTGCATATGGTAGGGCGGGTTTTCATCTTGGAAAGTGAAATGTTATTTTGAAAGGGATGTGGAGGCTCTGTTGCGAAGGTTGCTGCTTTGAGATTTCACCCATTTTTCAATTGGCCTTGCTTTTGGACTTAGGTAGGTAAGTTGACTAGGTTGTAGGATTGAGTAAGCTGACTGGGTAAGTTGACTACGCTGTAGAGTGGGTTGGCTGACCTGGTAAATTGACTGGGTGAGTTAATTCGCCAAGTTGACTCAAGGATTTAAGGTTTTAGGTTCTTAGGATCTAGGGTTAAGCTGATGGGTTGATCAGGTTTATTGGGCTGACGGTTGAGTTTAGGGTTTAAGATTGAAGTTTTTAAGGTTTAGGCTTTTAGAGTTAGAATTTTAGATTGAGGTTTGGTTGACCATCCATCGGTTCAAACTCAATCAGCTTATCAGTCTAGAGTAGGGTGTCTAAAATCGTCAGCCTAAGTTTAAGGGCAAAACTCGTCATAGATGGATTATAGCGAAGGAAACTGTTCAAATTAATGCACAACGTTGTGTAGTTGTGGGTCACGTAAATCTTCAAACAAAAATTTAAAAATCACTCATTTGGGTTCATGGTTGTCTGATTAAAACGGATCAAATTGACTAGTGGGTAGATTGAATTTTAATTTTTGGCACGAGCCATATCTATTTATCAAAATATTTTCATTCACTTTCGAGACCAGAGCTCACCATGTAAGGAGAAGAAACCAAAATGAAACGACAGCCTCATGCATACAAGGGCCCCTACCTTTAAAACCCATCCACATCTTATATGAGCTTAACTAGGTTTTCTTGAAGCAAATCCAATTTGTTCACAAGTAAAAAGTTTTCGTTTCATCTCTTTGGCCCAAGTTTAAGTGCAAAATCATCACAAATGGACCACACCAAAAGAAATAATTTAATTACACACAACATTGGTTTTGTTGTGGGCCACAACATCTTCAAACCAAAAATTGAAAAGTCCATTTTGTAGGTTCACGATTGTTTGATTGAAATGAATGGATCAAATCGGCCAAGAGATGGACTGAATTTTAGTTCTCTTTCAAACGAACATTTCGATTCATGACACAGAGAGCCTACCATATGAGAGGCGGTTGTTGTACAGGAGCATTTTCATATTTCAAAAAATTAATAATTTTGGAAACAACGATGGCCAAACACGTCATCTCACAAGGCCATTAGGACCAAAAACCTGTAGATAGTGGGAAACAATACGGTAGAGCGGGGAGAACTGGAATATGGTACACCCCATCTCTTCACACGACACATGGCAGATCAATAGGGCTGTCAATCTAGTGGATCCATCCTCTCGTTCAACAATCAAACCCATCAGAATATCCTAACCAATGAATATCTGTCCATTAATTATTTTCATTCTATACCTATGCTTTAAAGGCCACCCATCGGATGGATAGGATAAGCTCATCAGATAATATTTTCCATCTACAGTACCAGAAACTACATGGACGGCCCCGATCTGTACATCACCCTGCCACGTGTACAATACAGACTTGGCTTAGCAAAGCTTCTATACGTACACTCCCACAGGCCGAAGTGGTGGGGTCCACCCCATGAATGGTTTGTGTCCGATCAATTCAATCAGCAGATCTGAATTTATTATAGTAATAGCAAAGAATCTATAGGGGATATTGATATTAATGTATAGCCACCAAGGAAAGGGACATTAGATCTGCGGTCAGTAATTCATAATTATTTATAGATTTGGATGGCCCTGATTTATGTCATTCCTACACAAAGATAGATATGGGATCTTCATATTATTGTATGTCACCATAGAAAAGGATGAGACATGGCCCACTCTTTTTGACAGATGGACCTGATTGTTTTGCTTTTGGTGGTATGATGGTACAATCTTGTACTATTTTATTACAAAAGGAGAGAGAAGAAAGAATGTTCTATCAACGGCTATAAAAAAAACACTATTGTCCCACCATCAGTACAGAAGAGATAGTGTACTATCAAAAGACAGGATCCACTACAAATCTTAACCCACAACCCAAATCCAATATGCGGCCCACCACAAAGCTTAACCTACAACCCAATATGTGGGGCCCACTGTGATGTGGGTATGACAACCAATCCGGGCGTCTGATAATCAAGACCATCCAAAAATTAGGTGGGGCCATACCATGTGAGATCATGCTTAAAAGCTTCAAAAATCACCTGGTGGGGTCCACTCATCCGGGTGGAATGCATCTTCTGAATGGATTGGATGGTATAGACAAGATACGGTGGGCCCCACATATGATCTGGAAAGTTATATATATATATACTGTTCCTTTCTTGTGGCGTGGATTAGTTGAGTTTTGGATTAGCTTGAAGAACTAGTAGGGTCTATTAAAATACTGAGGGGTCCAGGTCAGGTCTAAATCAAGCCACTCTTAAGACAAGGACGGTCCTAACAGGTTCGATTCCAGGAGTTGTCTGATTCCAGACAATTCAGCCCTGACTTGGCTGACTCGAGCGAGTCTGACTCAATTCAAAACTAAGTGAGTTGGTCCAAATCGTCATGCCCTAGAGTCTTAGACTATATGAATCCAGACCTGGACCTGGCCCACTTGTCTAGGTTTAGGATGGTCTAAGTTGGATTTGCCAGTTAGAGCTGAGCTGGCCCAACTTGCCTGGGTCAGGGTTGACCTGGGGTGACTCAAGATAGATCGAGTCTGAGTCATTTGCCAGTTAGAACATCATCAGATTCTTTTTAGCCTTAAAACCATGATAGCTCTATCTTCTAATTTTTTATTTAATAGTCTTCTTATCAATGTTTAAACTTGAGATGTAGACCTATCAATGTTTAAACTTGAGATGTAGACCTAGACGTAGACCTGTTTTGGCGGGTGGTTTGGAGGAACCGGTTAGATGGGCTTTGGCCCATTTGACCTGAAAATATTCTTCATGAAAGATTATAAAAAGATAAATTCTTTTAGCATGGTGGTTAAGAGTAATTGATTTTCAAGGACCATGGGCCCAATTGGAATATTTGGGCCTGGCACATTAGATAGACTTCTCAAGAAGTCAACCCGAGCCTGACCCGCATCTACGAACCGAACCGTATTAAGCCAGAGCGATCTACCAAATGGGTCTAGAATTTAAGCTCGAGCCCAATCCATGTTCTTGACAAGTCTCATTTTCTTGTTTGAACTGACCCACAACTCATTAAGTGTGGCCCAATCCAACTACAAAGCCTGGTCCACATTGTAAATCCTAGCACAAGCCTAATCCATGATGATTATGCATGGCCCAAGCAGGAACCCACCCGTCCGCTTTTGTGGAGGATCTAAGCTGTTCATTAGGTGGTCCCCAATGGGCGAAGTCAGATGGACGGTTCTTAGATACAGCCCCAGCCTCAGCCCATGTAATAACAGTCTTATGTTTTAGGCCCAGGGCAAACCGTCAAGTAGAGCTGTGCACAAACCGAGTTAGCTCGATTAACTCGCTTGACTTGAAAAAGCTTGATTCGACTCAGTTCGAAACTGAGCTCAAGTTGAATTCGAGCTGATTTTTTTAGCTAAAAAAAATTTCGAGCTTAGTTTGAGCTTGCCCGAGCTCAATTCGACTCGGATCGAACCTCAACTCAATTGTCTCCTATCGAATTGGCTCAGTAACTCTCGATTATGTTGATATTGATGTTGCTCGCTAAGCGTTTGATGAAATGACTCAATGAAGTGTTGTTTTTTGGTTTATACATTCTCTGCAGGATCGGCTAGTGGCGAAAAGGAATGGATACGAAACAAATCACTACAAAAAACAAAACAAAAAAAAAACTACACTCAAATCATGATTTTGATGTTGCCCCGCCCAATGTTTAATGAATACCTATGAGTTGCTGTTATTGTTTTCCATTCCGTGAAAATTTAACATGCCCTTTACATGTTTGAGCTCAAACTTGGCTCAAACTGACTTGAGCTGCAGATCAAACCGAGCCGAGCTTGCCAGTCAGGCTCGAGGATCGAGCAAAGCCTAGCTCGAGGTGGGTTTATCTACTTGCGAGCCAAGCTCGACTCAGTTTGACCCGTGTACAGCTCTACCATCAAGCCTACTATTCCAGCTGCAGCTTGGCCCTTGAGAGGCCCACCAATAAGTGGGCCCATCCAGGCGGCCCATAGGCCGAGCTAACCATTGCTAGCATTAGTTTGGGTGTCCCATCCAATAAAGGTCTAAGATCATCTTCTGCTCAAACGGCCATCGTTTCCACAAAATGCCGACCGATTGTGATTTGCTGCGCATCCAAACAGGCCATATGTACATCTGGTATATTGGAAATGAATGAAATCATGATGGACGGGTGGGATCCATGGTCTTCCGTTCAGTACAGTTGGGGGCCCATGATTCAGTGATCCACACATTCTTATTATGGGTCCCACTTTGGATGGCCCACTCACCAATAATCCCCAAGATAGAAAGATCCTACCCGTTCATTAGTTAGCAACAAATAAATGGTTAGGGAAAGAAATATGCAGCAGCTCTTCAAATTCAACCAGAAAAAAAAAGGTCGAATATTCTATGGCTAGGATCTTCCAATCTGGGGAATTATTTATTGCATACCATCAATCAACGGACCACGCTTACGGTGCGTTTGGATGTTCAATTGAATTGGATAAATTGCAATTAGTTTCACGCGAACAGACTGCAAAGTCACATGGATCGGACATCTAGGATTCTCCAATCACTGGTTTTCAAGCTGTCCTGTCCACGTCGTGGCCCGCCTAGATCAACGGTTCAATCAAGCCCCAGGCTAGACTTGATGCAAGGAAGGATGTGCGTCTTTTTCAAATAAATAATACACTGTATCCACAAGATGTAATGGCTCTTGAATCCACGTGAATTAAGAAATTTGAAAATACTTTATTAAATCTCTCTCTCAATAAGATTATAAGACTTTAAATATAAAACAAATTTTTAATTAAGATTCCTATCATCAATAAACTAAAATTTTCTTAAAATAATAAAACTTACTAAAAATAAAAAGTTTTAATTTAAGTATGCCGGATGATTCCTAACATTATAAGAAGTAAACTATAAAAAAAAACACAAAATACTAAAACTCTAAGAATAAAAAGTTACGTCTGATCTAAAACTTACTAAAATAATAGGTTTTTTAAAAAATAGGAGATTTAAGTAAGGAGTCATTTTCTCCTGAAAATGGAGAGATATAATAGGCTTGTGGGTGACGGTTGACTTCAGAACGAAATTTTGGTTGAAATTTATAAGTCGTGCATCTCATGACTCAACTTAGATCAAAGGTTATGGTTGATTTAGATTTACTTTGAACGACAATTTTTCTCAATCCGAATGGATTTATTTGACCGGGATGCTCCTAGAGCCCAATTACATCGTGGCCCACATAAGACTGGTCCAGATCCGATTGATTACGTCAACTTTCGTTCGAGCTTTTTTCAGTCCATCTGAGCTAGGAATAGGTCTGTGGCCGGCTCTACATCAAGTCCTGGGCTGGTGATTAGGCCCAAAGATCAGGCCTCCAATAATTCAAGCTCGCTTATTAATCAGTCTAGGCTTATGATTTGTATGAAACCGTGGGCCTGATCTGAGCCTGGCCATTTAGAGTTTCACAACGGAATCTTTCTACATACGGCGCATGATGAAGCCCACCTAATGAACAGCTCCCCCGGCTTGGGCAGCGGATATTCATTTTGGGCCAGGCATCAGCCTGTTTGTTTTGCCCGACATGGGCCAGGTCCTAACTCAGGCCTAGGTTTTTATTTTCGGATGGGATTGGACAGACCCTGGCCCATCCATCAACAGGCCCAGATAAGCTATATCTCAGATGTCGTAAATGAGCCATTGTGGGATTGGACAGACCTTGGTCCATCCATCAACTGGCCCAATATTCTAGCTATGTGCCATCAGGAGGTCAGGTGGGTCAGGCTACTGGGTCCCATCTGTTTAGTAATCAGTGCCTGAAAAGCCATTACAAATATCAGCCCTGGCCACACGGCTTTGAGAAAATCTGCCAGCCCATTTTTTTTACCCTACTCTTGGAGATGGAGGCCCATTTCTCCAACATTTTCGCCACACGTGTTGGGAAATCAGAGCAGTTGATCTAGTGGGCTTCCATCCAGAGAAACCAAATGTCGCCTTTGATTTGATAATCCCAGCCATCCGATTAGTGTAACTTATGCATGTTGCCTAATGAAAGTTGCTATCTCTTTTGCTTCACTCATTCTAGATGCCCATTCCCCGACAGTTAATGCAACGGCCAAGATAATGTGACCTCTACATTCTCTATACTCTATTTACATGGTGTCCACCAGATCAACGGTTCTGATTGCCCTGGAAGCCTGTTGAGTGTCAACATAGCCTTCAAATGGCTTAAATAGTTTATTGAGAAATGCCCACAACCTTTTTAAAGCCCATTTCTTTAGCTGCCCAGAATACTCCCCAGGCATACGGACAAACTTTTCACATTATTTAAATGACCCTGTTTACTGTTCCCTATGGCTACGGATTATAACCGTAGCTATAACCATAGCCATTGACAAAGATAAGTGGGTAGTGGGACAGCGAGTCGGGGTCGACCGAGTCAGGCTATTTTATGGATGGAAGGCGTGAATATAGTCACATACATCACAGTGGGCCCCACAATTAGGTCTCACCACCACCTTAATGTCAAGGATCCCACCACACTGCTCAAACAGAAGTGTTCACTGAATCTATTTTTTTACAAAAAAAAAAAAAAAAAAAAACATTTAGAATTTAAGAGCAGATAAGCATTTGATTAGCTATCGGTAATTCATCTTGTTATGATGATCATGACCATGGGTTTAGCAACAAGTTCTCTGGCAAATGATTGAATTGTGTTTGGATTTACGGGTGAATTCAATTAAGAACAATCATTTT
>JAJHSJ010001457.1:0-41299 GCA_021015155.1 Magnolia officinalis
TAAGGTGACGCAGGACAGCCCTAATTATGATGCATGCTCATGAACATAATTAAACAGCGGAAATAAAAGAATAAATGATCTAAAATTCTAACAGTAATCATCATAACTAAGAAAATCATAAAGGAAACATGCAATGAAGCGGGCCATCATCACAACCATGGAGTATGGAATTCAATTATTACTTAGGTTGGATCCGGCGAGGGATGAGACCTCCCGATCTTGCATGGTCACACCCAATCGATCAATGAAGATCACTAGTCCGAAGAACCAAGAAGTTTCTCGGATTAGGGATTTGAGAATTTGAGGGTTTAGGGTTTAGATCGATTCTCAAAGTTTTGATCGAAGAAGGATTAGCCAAAACTAGAAAAGAGAAAGAAGGAAATAATTACCTTGAGGAAATTGGAGGGGCACAAGAAGAAATTAGAAGAAGAAGATCAAGGGATGAGAAGAAGTACCATTAGAGAGAAGAGAAGAAGAGGGCAACCAAAGGGTTTGCTTTTCATTCATCAATAGTTCAAATTCGGATTTAGGGCTTTAGCCCACTTAAATAAGCAAATAAAGACATAGAATTACTAAAATACCCCTAGAATAAGCAAATAAAGATATAAAATTACTAAAAGACCCCTAACTTAAGCAAAAACACGCAAATAGACCCCTAACTTAAGAAAAAACGCGCAAATAACATAAGTGCGGGAAAGTTCGGGTGCTCGGTCTTCTTTCTCCAATCTTCCTTCACATGTGTCTTCCCTGAGTGGGGTCTTCTATATGTCCAATCACATGTGAAAGGTCTTCAGCTCCTCAATAGTCGCCTATCCACAAGGACGACACTTGTGATTGGCGCTTTCTTCGTTGGTACACCCTTGAATGCGCTTGTGTCCGCATCAATTCCCCTCGGGTGAGAAAAACTCGACTCCGACGAGTTGAAACTTTTGTAGCGCTCTAGCAGATCTGGATCAATACCCTGCAATGCGTCGCCCGACAGCCACGTAGATTCAGACGACGGTTTGTTCTTCCACTTGACAAGATACCTTTGGAAACCTCCATCTCTCGTGGATACTATCTCGTCATCCAAGATTTCCTCAATTTCTTCTTTATGGGTAATAGGTGGAGGAGGGGGTGGAAGGGGTTGGGTAGCAAACTCAGAAAAAGGCCATGAAAGGGACGATGTATCAATAATGGGAGTATGGGCACGGACTAGATCTTCCACATTAAAAGTTGGATTAATGCCCATTTCAGGTGGAAGGTCAATCCGATACGCGTTGGACCCAACCTTTTGTAATATCTTAAATGGTCCAGCACTACGCGCTTGTAATTTTTTAGCAGATCCTTGAGAGAATCGCTCTGGCCTTATTCGCACCATTACATAGTCTCCTTCTTGAAATTCTTGCACTCTACGATGAGAATCAGCTGAAACTTTATAATCATCATTGCTCTTATTTAACCGCTGTCTAATATGTGTATGCAAATCATGAATATGGCGTGCAAATGCATCGGCTGACTCAGAAGACCTTTGGGTAACAGACATAGGTAAGAGATCTATGGGCATTCTAGGTTTATAACCACTTACAATCTCAAAAGGACTCAACCCTGTAGATCTATTAACTGACCCATTATAAGCAAGTTCAGCAGTTGGTAAAATTAGGTCCCAAGTCTTAACATGTTCACCCACTAGACAACGTAGGAGATTTCCAAGGCTACGGTTTACCACTTCAGTTTGACCATCTGTTTGTGGGTGGTAAGCAGTAGAAAATTGCAAACGAGTTCCCATAATGTGCCACAGTGTCTTCCAAAAATAGCTAGTAAATCGAACATCACGATCAGACACTATGGTTTTAGGTAACCCATGGAGGCGCACCACACCATCAAAAAAGAGACGAGCAACATGAGACGCATCCGACGTCTTCGAACATGGGAAAAATGCGCCATTTTAGAAAAACGGTCCACAACGACAAAAACGGAATCGTGCTTTTTAATAGTCTTGGGAAGCCCAAGCACGAAGTCCATACTAATGTCCTGCCACGGAGCATGTGGCACTGGCAATGGCGTGTACAGCCCGGTATTTTGCTTTCTTTGCTTTGCCAGCTGACATGTTCGACACTGCCCTAAAACTTTGGCTACATCTCGCTTGAGACTTGGCCAATAGAAACGATCTTCCACGAGGGCAATGGTCTTATCACGACCAAAATGGCCAGCTATCCCTCCTGAATGAAGCTCCCAGATGAGGAATTCACGAAGGGACATACGGGGAATACAAAGTCTGTCTCCCTTGAAAAGGAAGCCATCTTTAAGAACATATTCACCCATAATATGCTGGTCACTAGAGAGCGACGCGTAAGTACCCCCAAAATCAGAACATGTGGGGTATTCATCTTTCAGTTGCTCAAATCCGACTACCTCTACACTCAAGGAGTTGAGCAACGCCACTCTCCTACTAAGGGCATCTGCTGGTTTGTTTTCAACCCCGGCCTTGTGTTTCAAAACAAACGAATATTCCTGAAGAAACGCTACCCACTTGGCATGCCTTGGGTTGAGTTTCTTCTGAGAATGCAAATATCTCAACGCCTCATGATCAGAAAACAAAACGAATTCTTGCGGTAGGAGATAGTGTCGCCAATGTCTCAGGGATTGCACTACCGCATAAAATTCTTTGTCGTAAGTGGAGTATTTTTGTTTTGCCTCATTCAGTTTCTCGCTGAAATAGGCCACTGGGTGTCCTTCTTGACTCAACACTCCACCTATACCGACACCAGACGCATCACACGCTACTTCAAAGACTTTAGAAAAGTCAGGTAGACGCATGACAGGAGCTTCTACCATCTTGCCCTTAATTTCCTTAAAAGCCTTGACTGCGGCTTTAGACCACACGAACTCTCCCTTTTTCATGCACTCGGTAATGGGAGCCATGATCGTGCTAAAACCCCTAATGAACCGACGATAAAAAGTTGCTAGGCCGTGAAAGCTTCGCACCTCATGAATGTTCCTTGGTTCCGGCCACTCAACTATGGCCCTGACTTTTTCAGGGTCTGCGCGCATCCCTTCAGATGACACTATAAATCCTAAGAACACAACTTGGCTAGACATGAATGCACATTTCTTAAGATTAGCGTACAACTTTTCCTTCCTAAGGACACTACAGACCTTCTTTAAATGTTCAAGGTGTGATTCCTTAGTGGTACTATAAATAAGAATATCGTCAAAGTACACCACTAGGAATTTTTCCATGAACGGCCTCAAAGCTTGTGTCATCACCCGCATGAAAGTACTAGGTGCGTTAGTCAAGCCGAAGGGCATGACCAACCACTCATACAGCCCATCTTTCGTCTTAAACGCCGTCTTCCACTCATCTCCTGGGCGTATACGGATTTGGTGATATCCACTCTTGAGGTCTATCTTAGAGAATATAGTGGACCTGGCCATCATGTCAAGCATATCATCAAGTCTAGGTATAGGGAACCTATACTTGACAGTAATTTTGTTTATGGCACGACTGTCCACACACATGCGCCACGTGCCATCTTTCTTTGGCGTCAACAATGCAGGCACGGCACACGGGCTCATACTCTCTTGGATGAAACCCTTTTGCAGAAGCTCATTAACTTGCTTCTTCAACTCTGCATGCTCTGCAGGGTTCATCCTGTAGTGAGGAAGGTTCGGTAGAGTAGACCCTGGGACAAGATCAATGGCATGCTGTATGTCCCTCATAGGTGGCAACTCATTCGGTAAGTCTTCAGGAAATACATCACTGTATTCCTTCAGGACCGAAGTCACCTCACGGGGCAACTCTGATGGAACCTCAGGTGTAATCTCTCTAGCCACAAGGGCATACACCATAGAATCCTCCTTAGCCTCTTTTTCAAACTCTCTTGCGCTGATTATATGTAGAGACTTAGGTTTGAATTTCCCCATTCCTCTAGGCTCACTTGCCTTCTCATCCTTCTTCTTCCCTAGTGTATTCTCAGGTGGCATGGGATTAAGTTTGATCTTTTTACCGTTATACATAAAAGTACACGCATTCGAACGGCCAAAGATCGTGACATCATTATCGAATAGCCACGGTCTACCTAGGATAACATGTCCCACATCCATAGGTAAGACATCACACCACAGGGACTCTTTGTATGACCCAAACTCGATGGGGACTAGACATTGCTGGGTGACAGGTAGGGATGTCTTGTCAACCCAAGAAACTTTATACGGGTCTGGATGAGGTGTGGATTTCAGTTTTAAGCGATCTAAGGTGCTAGTGGAAATCACATTCTGACAACTTCCACTGTCCACTATCACCTTACAATTCTTTTCACCACACTTGGCAATAGTGTAGAAGATAGTGCTTCGACGCCAGTCAGCACTACTTCTAGACTGAGCTAGCACACGCCTGACTACTGCAAGCGTTGCTTCTCCATTCCACTTCTTCTTCATCAGTAAGTCCTCCTTCAGGGTGATACTCTTCAACTTCATAATCACCCTGGTCATCTCCACCCTCGTGGGACTCGCCTATAACTAAGGCTCTCCCACGGCTCTTCGTAGGACACTGATTAGACATGTGGCCAAGATTGCCACACTCATAGCACCTCACTTGGTTCATGTTACTAGGACCGGCACCAAGAACCCCTTTACCCTTGTCCTCCCTAGGCCTAGGCGAAATGGTCGCCTGTGCCCTAGGTTGACTACCAATATTAGGTCTAGTTCCCTGGGAACTAGATCTAGCACTGGAGTCTCGGGACTCAAAACGACGAACGACAGGAGCCTTCAGATATTGCTCTAACTCCTGCACGACTTGATATGCTTCATCCAAGTCCGTTAAGGGCCGAGTCATAAGCTCGCGCTGAAGATCCGCACGAAGGCCCGTCTTGAAACGCGAGAGCGTTAGTACTAGAGGGTCTTCTCGGATATCACATCGCATCACATATTCTTCAAATTTAGCGATGTAGTCAGCGGCAGACATTGACCCTTGGCGTAAGGATTGCCATTGGTCAAGGAGCTTCTGGCGGTATGAGAGAGGAAGGTACTTCTCCTTCAACTTCTCTTTCATCTCATACCAATGCATGATAGGGGCTCTACCAACTCTCTCTATCCTACGCTCGGTGTTGGTCCAGAAGAGCTTGGCTTGACCCACAAGTTTCATCTTAGCAAACCGCATTTGACGGTTTTCCGACATGCCATACCACTCAAAGTAGTGGTCCATGTCAGCAACCCAGTCAAGGAATGCCTTGGGATCCAAGCGCCCATCAAAACTCGGGGCCTCAACTCTCACACTCTTCATCGCACGCTCATCTCTGGATCATAACGGTCTTGATGATCACATGTGGCTCGTGCCTCTCGCACCACACCACGACCGTTACCACGATCTCTATCTTCATTACCACCACGTGTGGCAGCGCGTTCTTCAATGATTCCTCCCACTTGGGAGTACGCATCATCCCCTACAGCGGGATTTTCCTTTTGGGACGCCTCTAGTTGCTCGACCTTAGTCATGGTAGTGGTAATTTGGTTCTCAAGGCGGGCAAACTCGCGCTTCTGACCCGCTTCTAGGGCGGTTATCTTTTGTATCAATTGAGCAAGTTGCTCAGATAACTGCTCGTTATTCATGGTAGGTTGAAGTCCGAAACCTCTACCTCTTCTCGTGGGCATACAGTGAAGACTTGAACCAAACTCTACCCAACTAGACTACTAGGTGTTATGACTTTCAAGATGAATGTGATGAATGCAAAACTACTATGAACTGACACAATTAAGTTGACACAGGAAACAACTCAAATTTGGAAATTTTCTAAATTGGAAAGTTTCTAAATCTGGAAACTTTCTAAATCTGGAAATTTTCTAAATTTGGAAAGTTTCTAAATCTGGAACTTTCTAAATCTGGAAATTTTCTAAATTGGAAAGTTTCTAAATCTGGAACTTTCTAAATCTGGAAATTTTCTAAATCTGGAAATTTTCTAAATTGGAAAGTTTCTAAATCTGGAACTTTCTAAATCTGGAAATCTGGAAATCTGGAAATCTCAAATCTGGAAATCTGCAAATCTGGAAATCTGCAAATCTGAAAATCTGGAAATCTGGAAATCTGCAAAGCTGGAAATCTGCAAATCTGGAAATCTGCAAATCTGGAAATTTGCAAATCTGCAAATCTGGAAATCTGCAAATCTGCAAATCTGCAAATCTGGAAATCTCAAATCTGCAAATCTGCAAAGCTGGAAATCTGCAAAGCTGGAAATCTGCAAATCTGCAAATCTGCAAATCTGGAAATCTGCAAATCTGCAAAGCGGGAAATCTGCAAATCTGGAAACCCTAATTTGATAACTCGATCTAGACAAAAACCATGCAAACCTATTCTCTGATACCAAATTTGACGCAGGACAGCCCTAATTATGATGCGTGCTCATGAACATAATTAAACAGCGGAAATAAAAGGAATAAATGATCTAAAATTCTAGCAGTAATCATCATAACTAAGAAAATCATAAAGGAAACATGCAATGAAGCGGGCCATCATCACAACCATGGAGTATGGAATTCAATTATTACTTAGGTTGGATCCGGCGAGGGATGAGACCTCCCGATCTTGCATGGTCACACCCAATCGATCAATGAAGATCACTAGTCCGAAGAACCAAGAAGTTTCTCGGATTAGGGATTTGAGAATTTGAGGGTTTAGGGTTTAGATCGATTCTCAAAGTTTTGATCGAAGAAGGATTAGCCAAAACTAGAAAAGAGAAAGAAGGAAATAATTACCTTGAGGAAATTGGAGGGGCACAAGAAGAAATTAGAAGAAGAAGATCAAGGGATGAGAAGAAGTACCATTAGAGAGAAGAGAAGAAGAGGGCAACCAAAGGGTTTGCTTTTCATTCATCAATAGTTCAAATTCGGATTTAGGGCTTTAGCCCACTTAAATAAGCAAATAAAGACATAGAATTACTAAAATACCCCTAGAATAAGCAAATAAAGATATAAAATTACTAAAAGACCCCTAACTTAAGCAAAAACACGCAAATAGACCCCTAACTTAAGAAAAAACGCGCAAATAACATAAGTGCGGGAAAGTTCGGGTGCTCGGTCTTCTTTCTCCAATCTTCCTTCACATGTGTCTTCCCTGAGTGGGGTCTTCTATATGTCCAATCACATGTGAAAGGTCTTCAGCTCCTCAATAGTCGCCTATCCACAAGGACGACACTTGTGATTGGCGCTTTCTTCGTTGGTACACCTTGAATGCGCTTGTGTCCGCATCATAAGGTTTTAGAAAAATCAAAGGAGATGAGAAAGAAGATTCTTCACGCCTTGTTCCAGCTTCTTGAGGCTACTTGAGATTGGTTTTACAAATATTGTTTCGCCAATGATTCACGAGGACTTGTACTGGTAAGTTAACAAGTCTTTGTATCCCTTCTTGCCACCACATTCCAAATCCTTCTAAGTCTTCCACTCATCCACCTTTCATGCCCTCCGCTCCGACCCTAATGAAAGCCCCCCTCATCCAGGCTGGCTCCAGTTGTTGCAGCACATGGCCAACCCATCTCATTGGCCCACCATCATTTTTTCTATTGGAGCAACTCTTAGGATGCTTTGAGCGACCTCATTCTCAATTCTACCCTTTTCTTACCTTCCTGAATGAAAAAGACTGTTTTAAGGAAAAAAAGAAAAAAAGAAAAAAAAAAGGAGAAATAGGATAGTTTAGACTTATCAGAGTATTTTCCAAATCTTCCTATAATAAGCACTGGAGACTAATGAGTCCATTTCCAGATATCGATTGCATAAACTAAAGTTGCACACCACAGCTTTTACAAGGTTTATCTCAAAGAACTTGATCTAAACATAGCATCACTCAGTCCATCTTTCCAAGAAGAGCATCATCAGAATTCCAAGTCCCTCTAATTGGAAATCATCTTTTGCTTACAAACCACAATCCCTCCTTATCCTTTGCTTCATTCTACTAAAAAGACAAACTTCTTGAAGCTCTCCCCAATTAATCGGCTAGAGGCGCATGAATCGGGACTTTTAAGAAGAAAAAGAAAAAGATGATGCACTTTTATTAGGGCCAAAGACCAACAGAAAAATGAAAAAGACAAACAAAACAAACAACAAAAGTGAGAAAAACACAAATTAGAAACCAAGAAAAAGAAAATACAACCACCACTGAGAAAGCCCAGCCCCAAGATAACAAGGAACTCACGGCACCTAGTTAGTAACATACATGGGTCCTTACTCATGCCTCGGTGGTAGACTCACAAGAGTTTCAACACGAGGTCATGGGTTCAAGTACCCATTGTGGTGAAATCCGACTGTGGGGTGAGCTCGTGGGTGCGTGTGGGGTGTGAGTGCGTGTTTTAAAAAAAAAAAAAAAAATAAATAAAATAAAAACCTGATTAAAAACTCCAGCTGCTGACCTGCTCTAATTAAGGAGGCAACGATTGTTTCTTTCCAACTAAATCGACTGGATTATGGCGAGCAAGGCAGGCCTCCATCTGGGAGTACCATCCTCCAATGCCAAGACCGGAACAGACAATGGATCAAACTTGGCATCACCTAGGAAACACTCGAGGATCGGAGGATGATGCAGGACATGAGATTTAAATATGATATGCAAGATTTCTGGCTTAGATCATACCAATTCAGAAACAATTACACAAATTCCACATCCCACATAAAAATCCAAACATTCAATTAAAGGGGAATCTATACGGGTCCAGGCCTACACAAGCTAGGACTGGACCAATAAAAATTATAAGTCGAACGATCTCAAAGGGAAATAGAAATCAACCACTCATGCATAGCAAACAGTCCCTAATCCAAGGGATTCCCCAATCTCAATTCAAGGAACCCTAGGGTGAAAAGGAGGCAAATAAATTAGGGCTAATGCAAACTAATGCTAGGGTTTAGGAAATAAGAATGAAAAAAGGAAAACCAGAGGAAAACTTAACCCGAAGAAAGCTCCTGCGCGCAGATGGTGACCTGGGGCTGACGCACATGAGCGGGTGGGCTGGCCGCATGTGTGATGGAAGCCCGCCTTCCCAAAGTGACACCTAGGCCTTAGTCAGCTAGGGGAGACCTCCAATCCCTCCAAGTTTGACAACGATCCGGCGTAAGGTTGAGGCGTAGTGCTCCGCCGAAATTTCAGCCCTCCTACAGGTCCAGATTTTGGAAACTGACTGTGGAGGGATGAATAGTTGCAAAAGCTGAGAAATTCAAAGCAATAATGATTATAAAAGATGAGATATATGGATGGGAGAGGGTAGGGATGGATGAGAATAGATGTGGCTTCACACCACGTAGTTAACCCTTCGAAAAGGGAGGGCTTCGCACCCACTTTTGAATTCTTCCACAACTCACTAAGAGAACAGAAAAATAAAGCAGGAATTTTTATTAAGCTTGAATGAATCAAAAGAACTACAAGGGTGCCTATTTATAGGGAAAACCCTATACCCCAAAAACTCGCACCATGTGCGCAACCTATTACTTGGCGATGAAGTAAACTAAAATAAAAAGCAAACAAAGAAATTTAAAGCGTTCACGATGTTCTAAATAATAACAATAAGTAAAATCTAAAATATGAAATCAAACCGACGAGTGGGCCACGATCATGAGATCCAATGATGGGCTTTTCTTGATTATCGAGCCCACTTTTTTAACCAAAACTTGTCTTCTACCTAGGAGGCCCTCCCTGGACGTCGTCATCGAGCCAGATCAATGGTGGGGTCCTCCTGCGTACGTACGTGCGTAGGGGTGGTGGTGTGCATGCGTGTGTAGGCGGCATGCGGGCGTGCGTGTGCACGATGTCCTCATCAACTATCTCCCGCTACGAAAACTCCTGAACCGCTCCAGGATGTCAGGATCAAGTATCTGAAGCTCCTTAGTGAGCCACGTGCTGTCTGAAGCTGGACGCGACTTCCATTTAACTAAGTACTTCTGAAACCCGCCGCCCGACGTTGAAACTATCTCATAGTCCAGGATATCATCTATTTCCTCTTTGGCTGTGTGAAGGCTAGGTATGGGAGGCAGAGGCTGGGATGAAAGGTCGGGAAGAGGTCATAGATCAAGGGGTAAATCTGGGAAATGATGATGGGTGGGCGAAGGGCCGGACAAAGTATCAGTGGATCCCTAAAAAACAACTAGATTCTCCACATTGAATGTGGAACTAATTCCAATGGAAGGTGGAAGATCTACCTCATACGCATTGAGACCGTTTCGCTTTATAATTTTGAAGGGCCTAGTGCTACGTGCGTGTAACTTGCGAACAGCCCTTGGAGGGTATCGCTCGGGCCTGATGCGGACCATCACAGAGTCCCCAACATTGAACTCTTTGAAACGTCTATGTTGGTCGGCAGAAAATTTGTAATGTTCATTACTAGTAGTGATCTTTCGCCTAATTTCTTGATGCAATGAATGTATGTGATGCGCAAAAGACTTTGCAGACTCTGATGGCTTATGGGACAATGACATGGGGATAAGATCAATAGGCTTCCTAGGCTTGTAACCAGTAACGACTTCAAAAGGACTTAGACCTGTGGACCTATTTACAGAACTATTGTATGCAAACTCGGCAATGGGTAGTATGGTGTCCCATGTCTTGGTATGCTCCCCCACTAAACATCGAAGTAAACTCCCTAGGCTCCTATTAACCACCTCAGTCTGGCCATCGGTCTGAGGGTGGTAGGCAGAAGAAAATTGGAGCCTGGTATTCATCATGTGTCATAGTGTCTTCTAAAAGTAACTCATGAATCGCACGTCACGGTCAGACACTATGGTTTTTGGTAACCCATGTAGTTTGACAACCTCACTAAAGAATAGCTTGGCAACATGAGATGCGTCGGAGGTCTTAGAACAAGGAATGAAGTGAGCCATTTTAGAGAAACGGTCCACAACAACAAATATGAAATCATGTTTCCGAATAGTCTTGAGAAGTCCAAGCACAAAGTCCATACTGATGTCCTGCCAAGGGATGAATGAGACTGACAAAGGTGTGTATAATCTTGTATTCTGTTTCTTTTGCTTTGCCAGTTGACAAGTACGACATTGCCCTATAATTTTAGCTACCTCTCGCTTGAGGCTTGGCCAGTAAAACCTATCATCCACTAGGGTAATGGTTTTGTCTCGACCGAAATGACCCGCAACCCTTCCTGAATGTAACTCCCAGACAAGAAAATCACAGAGGGAGGTGCGTGGGATGCACAAGCGGTCACTCCTAAACAAATATCCGTCTAAAATCAAATACTCACTGTTAGCTCATGACGAACTCTCTAACAACGACACGTACACAACTCTGAAATCTGGAAACTCAGAATACTCTTCTTTGATGCGCTCAAGGCCCGTAACTTCAACACTCATGGAGTTGAGTAATGCGACTCAACGACTCAACGCGTCGGCGGGCTTATTCTCTACACCAGCCTTGTGCTTAAGCACAAAAGTATACTCTTGAAGGAATTGAATCCACTTGGCATGCCTAGGGTTTAATTTCTTCTGAGAGTTCAAATATCTCAAGGCCTCATGATCTGAGAATAAGACGAATTCTTGCAGCAATAGGTAATGACGCCAATGGCGCAAAGATTGAACTACCGCATAGAATTCCTTGTCATAGGTGGAATATCTTTGTTTCGCCTCATTCAGTTTCTCATTAAAAAAGGCGACAGTGTGCCCTTCCTGACTAAGCACTCCTCCTATGCCGACTCCTGACGCGTCACATGTGACTTCAAAAGCTTTTGAAAAATCTAGAAGTCACGTAACTGGAGCTTCGGTCATCTTGACCTTTATCTCATTGAAGGCTTTCAAGGCGGCCTTTGTCCATTGAAACTCCTTTTTTTATGCAATCTGTGATGGGAGCCATAATTGAACTGAAACCTCGAAAGAACTGCCTATAGAAGGTGGCTAAGCCGTGAAAGCTGCGCACCTCATGAATATTGCGGGGTTCAGGCCAATTGACGATGGTCTTGACCTTCTCGGGATCTGCCGATACACCCTCAGCAGACACAATAAAACCTAAGAAGATCACACTACTAGACAAAAACGCACACTTCTTTAGGTTGGCGTACAACTTCTGGGCCCTAAGGATCCCACAAACTTGCCTCAAATGGTTGAGGTGTTGTTCCTTGGTCATGCTATAAATCAAGATATCATCAAAGTATGCGACTAGGAATTTCCCCATGAAGGGCCTCAACACTTGGGTCATCACACGCATGAAAGTGCTTGGGGCGTTAGTTAACCCAAAAGGCATAACTAGCCACTCGTATAACCCATCCTTTGTCTTGAACGCCATCTTCCACTCATCACCAGGGCGTACATGGATTTAGTGATAACCACTCTTGAGGTCAATTTTTGAGAAGATAGTAGCATTGGCCATCATATCCAATATGTCATCAAGACGGGGTATGGGAAACCGATACTTGATTGTGATTTTGTTAATGGCCCTACTATCAACACACATCCTCCATGTGCCATCCTTCTTAGGTGTAAGAAGGGCGAGCACGGCACACGGGCTAATGCTTTCTCGAATGAAACCCTTCTCTAGGAGCTCATCAATCTGCCTCTTCAACTCAACATGCTCCTTTGGGTTCATTTTGTAATGCGGGAGGTTTGGTAGAGTCGCCCCAGGGATTAAATCGATGGCATGCTGTATATCCCTTATAGGGGGAAGTTCATTCGGTAGATCATTAGGGAAGACATCACGAAACTCATATACTACCAGAATGGCCTCAGTAGGTAACTCTACGCTAGCCTCTGGTACACTCTCCCTAGCCACGAGGGCGTATACCATCGCGTCCGCCTCCGTCTCTCGCTCAAAGTCTTTGGCATTCAGAATATGGAGCAGTTTGGACTTGGACTTCGATTCCTTTGCTTTTTTCGAGTCACTTACATCACTCTGTGTGGACTCCTTTCCAGTCGTACTCTTGGGTGGCAGAGGGTTTAGCTTAACCTTCTTGCCCTCAAACCAGAGTGTACATACATTTGAAAGACCAAATATGGTGACATCCCTGTCGTAGAGCCATGGTCTGCCCGGAATAATATGGGCAACGTCCATGGGAACAACATCACACCAAAGTGTCTTTATAAGATCCAAACTAAATAGGAACAAGACCACGGTGTGATACTGGAATGGAGATTTCGTCAACCCAGGAAAGTCTATAGGGTTGAGGATGAGCTTCCAGCTTCAAGCCCAAACGGCTCACAGTGTTAGTCAATGCCACGTTGGCACAACTACCACTATTTACGATCAATTTACAACTCTTTTCTCTACATTTGGCATAAGTGTAAAAGATCGTGTTGCGGCGCCCTTCATCAGTGTTCTTGACTTGAGCCAAAGCGCAATGCACAATTGCGAGGGTCGCAGACTCTTGCGCTCCCTCTTCTTCATCACTAGGGGTCTCTACGGGCTCATATTCTTCCTCTTCGCCATCACTCTTTGGGGGCACTACTTCTACCTGCCCATCAATAAAGAATACTTTGGTGCCCTCTCTTGTGCTGCACTAGTGAGCAAAATGACCAAACCCCTGACACCTAAAACACCTAGTGGCTCCACTTCCCCGTGAACTAGACCCGGCAATTTCTTTACCCTTATCATCCTTGGACCTAGGCTGTAAATTGTTGGAAGGTTTGTTTTGATATCCAGTGTTAGGTTTAGCCCCAGAGGGATTGGCCTTAGCACTAGAATCATGAAAATCAAACCGCCTTCCCACAGACGTTTTGAGATATTGCTCGACGTCCAACACTACTTGATACAACTGTTCAATAGTGTCTATGTTTTCGCAAGCAATTCTCTCCTAATGTCAGGACGGAGGCCCGTTTTAAAACGAGCAAGGGTGAGTACGGAGTCCTCATCAACCTCACAGCGGGTCAAGTACTCTTCGAATTTCTCAATATAGTCATCAACACTCATGGAACCCTGTCGAAGAGACTGCCACTCCTCAATCAACCGCAGGCGATAAGAGAAAGGGAGGTACTTCTCTTTCAGCGTTTCCTTCATTTCTCCCCAATGGACTATTGGGAGTTCCTTCGCTCTTTCTTTCTTTCGCTCAACCGTCGCCCAAAACCTCTTTGCTTGACCCACAAGCTTCATCTTGGCGAATCGGACTCGTCGAGCATCCGACATATCATACCACTCAAAATAGTGTTCCATATCCGCCAGCCAATTTAGAAAGGCTTTAGGGTCCAAGTGGCCATCAAATGTAGGGGCATCTACCCTAACTCCCTTGAGGAGTTGTGCATCTGGGTCATATTGATCATGATGTCCCTCACGGGGTAGATGCACAGGTACGCGCCCATGACCAGCTCCGTAGCCGCCTCCATTCCTTGGTCTAACCTCCTGACCAACTGCCTGAGATTGGGCATCCTCCATAGTGGTGGGGTTTGCCTTGAAGGAGGCCTCTATTTCTTCGAGGCGTTTATCTATGCGTTGTTCCCAATGCTTATTCAAGGACTCAACCTGCTGGGCTAACTTGGCCACTGTTTCTTGCAGTTGCTCCATGTTTAGTGTGGGGTGCAAACCGAAACCACGACCCGTACGTGTGAGCATACACTGACTTACTCAACCTAAGGACCTGCTACGGCAACTATATGCATCTAAAAACTAAATAACCCTACGAGACTCTATATGAAGGAAACTACACACCGTTACTAAAATTCAGCTACATATATCAGGGACTACGGTTTTCTAGCAGCTATATATAACGGATCGAATGCATGAAGGACTTAAACAAACTAAACCCTAAACATGTGGTGAATTCCCCTACAAGAACCCTAGGCTTTGATACCAAATTTGATGCAGGACATGAGATTTAAATATGATATGCAAGATTTCTGGCTTAGATCATACCAATTCAGAAACAATTACACAAATTCCACATCCCACATGAAAATCCAAACATTCAATTAAAGGGGAATCTATATGGGTCCAGGCTTACACAGGCTAGTACTGGACCAATAAAAATTATAAGCCAAACGATCTTAAAGGGAAATAGAAATCAATCACTCATGCATAGCAAACAATCCCTAATCCAAGGGATTCCCCAATCTCAATTCAAGGAACCCTAGGGTGAAAAATGGGCAAATAAATTAGGGCTAATGCAAACTAAGGCTAGAGTTCAGGAAATAGGAATGAAAAAAGGAAAACCAGAGAAAAACTTAACTCGGGGAAAGCTCCTGCGCGCAGATGGTGACCCGGGGCTAACGTACGTGCACGGGTAGGCTGGCTGCACGTGTGATGGAAGCCCGCCTTCCCAAAGTGACACCTAGGCCTTGGTCGGCTAAGGGAGACCTTCAATCCCTCCAAGTTTGACGACGATCCGACGTAAGGTCGAGGCGTAGTGCTCCGCCGAAGTTTCAGCCCTCTTGTATGTCCAGATTTTGGAAACTGGCTGTGGAGGGATGAATAGCTGCAAAAACTGAGAAATTTAAAACAATAATGATTATAGAAGATGAGATATATCGATGGGAGATGGTAGGGATAGATAGGGATAGATGTGGCTTCACACCAGGTAGTTAACCCTTCGAAAAGGGAAGGCTTCGCACCCATTTTTGAATTCTTCTACAACTCACTAAGAGAGCGGAAAAATAAAGCATGAATTTTTGTTAAGCTTGAATGAATCAAAAGAACTACAAGGGGTGCCTATTTATAGGGAAAACCCTATACCCCAAAAACTCACACTATGTGCGCAACCTATTACTTGGCGATGAAGTAAACTAAAATAAAAACAAAATAAATAAATCTAAAGCGTTCACAATGTTCTAAATAATAACAATAAGCAAAACCTAAAATATGAAATCAATCCGACGAGTGGGCCACGATCATGAGATCCTATGATGAGCTTTTCTTGACTATCGGATCCACTTTTTTTAACCAAAACTTGTCTTCTAGCTAGGAGGCCCTCCCTGGACGTCGTCATCGAGCCACATCGATGGTGGAGTCTTCCTTCTGCGTACGCACGCGCCATCAGAGGATGTCGGACTATACCACTCTGGAGAAAGAGCAATCAATGAAGAGGTAGTCAATGAACTCTTCGGCACTTAGGCACAAAAGGCAAGCATTTGGAAGCAAGCACCATGAATTGGCATAGGACAACTAAACACTTTCTCTAAAAGCTTGAACTGATAGAGCGTGGCAAATCAATCCCTTTATCTCATAGCCTAGGCCCCACACCCCATGGGTTAGGTCCTTGGCCGAAGCCGCCCACCCCAAGTGTGCCCCTGCATCAATCACCCCTGATACCACTTTGATGCAGGACAACTAACCACTTGCTCTAAAAGCTCAAACTCCATGGGCCCTACATCACATGGGTTCCACCTCACATGGGCTACCCACCCCGAGTATAGGCCCTTGCATTAATCACTCCTCTAATACCACTTGACGCAAGACAACTAACCACTTACTCTAAAAGCTCGAACTTTGTGGGCCCCACATCACATAGATTCTACCTCACATGGGCTGCCCACCCCGGGTGTGCCCCTGCACCCCACTCAAGCCCGCCCCACATCACATGGGTTCCGCCTCACATGGGCCGGGTGAGGAGTCTCGAACATGAGACTTCTCGCTTTGATACCACTTTAATGCAGGACAACTAACCACTTGCTTTAAAAGCTCGAACTGATAGAGTGTTGCGAATCAATCCCTTTATCTTATAGCCCAAGCCCCACATCCCAAGGATTAGGTACTCGGCCGAACCCCCTCATGGGCCCCACATCACATGGGTTCCGTCTTACACAAGCGACCTGCCTCTCACAGGTCACCCACCTCGAGTGTGCCCCTGCATCCCACAGGCCGCCTCACTCGAGCCTGGTGTGAAAATGGCCCTGCATTATGAATCTTTCCGAAGATTGTCGATAGTGAGTATCTTGCTCCTCTCAGCAAGCCAAGCATAAGCGGTGATTTTTTGAGGTGCCCTATAACTGAGACATATTGTGAACTCGTTGATTTGCCAAAGCCTTAACTAGTGTAAGCTAGATCATAGAGAATAAATTCGCTTGCCTTGCTAGGAAAAAAAAGAAGAAGAAAAGAATCTCGACAATCAATAACCTTGGTAAGAGAATCCTAACAATAGATAACCTAGAAGGATGACGATAATTTAAGAGCCTTCTCTGAGTCTAATGTCTCAACCTTCAACGCGGTGTTCACCAAGTCAATTGTTTAGGTATCCTAGACAACTTTTTTTAAAAGGTAAGTTTCCATTTTTATGATTATCTAATATTATTCCATATATTGTTTTTTTACTTTTAAGTTCACACCACACCAATGTGGCCAATACTCACCGATATATATATATATATATATATATATATATATATATATATATATATATATATATATATATATATATATATATATATATATATCATTTTAGCTCCTCTCTCTATATGTAAAGGAGTTTGAGCTTAGGCCCCTTAGCTATCCATTCTAGTGACCGTGTCATGACCATGCTTAGCCCCCTTAGCTAGCCATATAAGTGATCGTATCAGGACCTTCCAGTACGATTGTTGGCCAAGGGCTACACAACCTTCTAACAAAAGAAAACTGATTTTGTTACTTCAGCTAAAATTATATTCACTTGATGTTGATAATGCATTGAATTATTCGATGTGCACAACTATAGATTAGTTCATGTCATCAGCTCGAGGAGGCCTTGTCAGTGTGGTACGAAAGAGTGGCTGCTAAAGAAGCACTTCATCTAGCTGCAGCTATAAATTTTTAGGGCTTGCTTGAAAAATAATTAGTTAAAATGGGTAAGGAAAGGTGGACTAATAATAGGGCTTGAATCGAGTAATTCGTGGACTTGCTCTCCATGTTTTTTGTCCCCATTTTGATAACTGCATGGATCAAGTATCTTGGTGAAAGTTAAGGACTAAAGAAACCCAAATCAGCATATCCTGTTAATCTTAATTAAATTCACTAGGCTTACATCTCAAGAAGAAGTTTTTTGATGCCTACTCAAATGTTTTCAATGTATCGTAAACCCCATACAACATGCAGTTGATACTATCTGTTTCACTGATATCACCATCCAAGAATATACCAGTTTTGTATGAACAGAGCCAAACAAAATTTTGACAACAGACAGTCAAAGAGGGCATCACTATGGTGTTTGTCACGTTCTTTAGCTTTAGTTATCGGCGACCTGATTTCTATACATATGGAAAATGAGTGTGGGATCTGAACCTATCATCAGATAGGCTCTACCTTGAATGGGCCATGCCCTAATATACTTGCCTGACAACCTAACCATTCAATCGCAAGACTAAAACAATCCTATTGTTGAAATTGCCTAACCAATGTGAATTTTGGGTATGTTCCATTGAAGCTAGAACCTACATGATGATTGGTCTGGACCGTGCACATGTTTTCGAGAGTAAATGGAAAAACTCTATGTTCTCACATGGAAAATATTCAATTATCATCACAAAACTATAATATAAAAAGGGAAATTTATATCTTCTATTCAGCTGACAGGACACTATCTTCCATTTCGAGAACAAAACCATATAATTATAGGTGAAAGATAAGAACTTACAAGATTCTCTATTCAAATTAGTTAACAAAAACCGCAGAATTATGATCAGATACATTGCAATTCATCTCAAGCAACATATACTGAATCTTTAAATATACTGATCACTCACAGAGTCATGCAGCCACCCATTCCACACTCGCACTGCCTATTCCAAGCTGTTGTAAATGGCATGTCATATGCAACTACGGATGCTACACCGGCCCATTATACTTCACTACCATCTGATTTACAGGGGCGTCCGTCCACCCTGCATCTACAGTACCATTCAATCCATCATCCACAAAATCTCCCACCCTTTTAACCTTTGACTCCTTTGGAAGAACAGGATAATTCCCAGAGAAGCAAGCATCGCAAAAGCTCGGCGCCTCATTGCCAAGCAATTTCCTCAAGCTATTCAATGGAAGGAAAGCGAGCGAATCAGACCCAATAAAGTCCCTCACTTCCTCAACAGTCATCATGTTCGAAATCAACTCCTCCGTGCTGGGTGTGTCCACTCCATAGTAGCACGAGCCGATGATGGGGGGGCTTGCAATCCTCATGTGGATCTCTTTCGTGCCTGCCTCCTTCAGCAGCCTCACAATCTTTGACGACGTTGTCCCCCTAACAATTGAGTCATCAACGACAACCACCCTCTTCCCTTCCAAAACCCGACGGACAGGCGCGAGCTTGAGCTTCACCCCAAAATCCCGTATCTTCTGTGATGGCTCAATGAATGTCCGGCCCACGTAGTGCGACCGTATGAGCCCCTGCTGGAAAGGCACACCAGCCTTGGCGGCATACCCGAGCGCCGCAACAACCCCAGAGTCAGGCACAGCGATCACGATATCGCAGTCGACGGGGGCCTCTGTGGCAAGGATCTGACCAAAGGCATAGCGAGACTCGTAGACGGAGCGGCCAAAGACGATGGAGTTTGGAAGCGAGAAGTAGACGTGCTCGAAGACGCAGGCTTTCCGGTCGCGGTGGGGCAGCAGGCAGAGCGAGCTGACCCCATCAGCGTCAACGACAACCACCTCCCCCGGGTTAACCTCCCGCTCGTATGTCGCCTCGATGAGGTCAAGAGCGCAGGTCTCCGACGCAAACACAACCGCCCCATTTGCCCTGCGGCCCATCACCAGGGGCCGGAACCCGAATGGGTCCCGCACCGCGACGAGCTTGTCCTCTGTCAAGAACACCATCGAGTAGGCGCCCTCGAGCTGCTCGCAGGCGCCAACGATCCGCAGCAGGAAAGGCCGAGCCTTTGAGATTGCAATCAGGTGGAGGACGACTTCCGTGTCGGAGCTAGTGTTGAAGATCGAGCCGTGCTCTTCAAGCATGGCCCTCAGGGCGAGGTAATTTACTAAATTGCCATTGTGGGCGACGCCGACAGAGCCGAAACGGTACCCGGCGACGAAGGGCTGGACGTTCTTGAGCATGGAGGAGCCGGCAGTGGAGTAGCGGACGTGGCCGATAGCAGAGGAGCCGGGAAGCTGGTCGAGCTTCGAGCCGGTGAAGACGTCGGAAACGAGGCCCACCCGGTGATGGATTGGAGGAGATTGTTATGGACGGATACGATTCCAGCGCCCTCCTGGCCGCGGTGCTGGAGGGCGTGGAGGGCCAGGTAGCAGAGGCGGGAAGCTTCCGGGTCGCCATAGATGCCGACGACGCCGCACTCCTCGCGCGGCTTATCGTCCGACGCGTCGGACGGGAAGAAATCTGAGATGGGGTTTTTGGAGGAGAGCTTGGAAGGAAGAGAGGGGTGGTGGTGGTGGAGGGAGAGGGAGGGGTGTTTTGGTAAGGAAAAAAGGGTTTGAGGGGTTTTGAGGAAAGGGGAAGGGGCGAGGGAGGGGTATTTTGGAGAAGAAGGGGATAGATGGGGTATTTCTGTAGAAGAGAAGGAGAGTTTGGTCGTTGCTGGAGAAGAAGTAGCCATTGGAATGAGTTGGAAAGAAAGAAGGGCAGAGGAGGAAGTAAGGGTTTTCGTTTCTACACGAGGAGATATTAAAAGCTGACGCGGTTTGGGTGGATCCCCGGATCCCCGACGGTCGGTGTATCCATAACTGTGGGGCCCACTCGGATGTATGTACCTTACATCTACACCGTCCATCCATTTTGAAAATGTTATTTTATGTTATTATTACAAAAACGAAGTAGATTTAAATTTTAGGTGGACCATACCATAGGAAAGAGTAATGATTGAATCTCCACCGTTAAAATATTTACAGGGGCCACCTGAATGTTTATTTTAAATCCAATCTTTTGAGAAGGTCAAATATACCTGGATGAAGAGACCACAAAAATATCAGCTTGATCCAAAACTCTTGTGGCCCACAAGAAGTTTTTAATGGTCAGTTACTACTGTTTCCTGTATTATGGTCCACTTGAGATTTGCATCTGCTTCATTTTTTGTATCGTGCTCAAAAATGAGTTTTCAAAATGGATGAACGGCGTGGATATAATATAAATACATCACAGTGGCCCCAAGGTCAGGGATCCTACCCACCTTGGGGATCCACCGAAGCCGCGACCGTTGAAAGCATGCCAGGTATGCAATACAAAGATTCATTACACGTGTAAATGCTAACACGTGTATAAGATTTAAGCGACTGGTCAGCGGGTTCTTGTAGACCACATTCTATAAATCTAAAATCAGGCAAATATGCTCTTCAAGTGGACCACACATGTCCATGGTTTTATTTCTTTTTACCCAATTATTTTTTTGTACAGGTGTGGCCCACATGATGATGCTATGGATGTTGCTTTTTTGACATGGAAAGCGTGATAAGCGGCTGTGATCACGCACAAGCGTAAGGTCAAGGTCCAACTGCAATCAAGGTTCTCAAAATTAGGGGTGTACTGTGTACACGAACTGGGCTAGCTCGGTTAGCTTGCTTGACTTGACTCGAAAAAGATCGGTTTGGCTTGGTTCGAAGCTAAGTTGAGCTGATTTTTTTAGCTTGAAAATGAGTTCCAACAGGCCCTAGCTCGACTCGACTCAACTCGGATCGAAGGCAGCTTGAATCAAACCAGGATCAAACCCGTTCGGTGACTCGGTTACTTTGCCATTGATGTTGTTCACCAAGTGTTTGATAAAATGACTCAACAAAGTATGGCTGGTGGCAAGGAAGGTATGTACATTAAACAAATACCTTTTTTTTTTTTTTGGTTTTTATGTTGCTTAGAAAGTGTTTGATAAAATACTTGTAAAACCATTGCTTCTGTTTCACATACAGAAGGGTTTTGAAGGTGCAGTCCAGGTATTTGTGGAAATGCCTCAATGGCGAACTCGGCCCGAGCCGAGCCAAGTTCCAACTGAGGTCAGCCAATGGCCGAGCCGAGTCGAGCAGAGGCCAGCTCGACTCGGTTCGACTCGATGTACACCCGTACTCAAAATTACTAATCCAAATGCAACATGATTTAAAATTGTCCATTAATTAATGTATCTAAGCCATCCATCATGTATCTTACATTTGATAGTGTAGACACCCCACCCAGGCAAATATCTTGAGAAGGCTAAAGACAATCCTGGAATCATGAACCCTAAATCCCAACTTAAATCGAAACCTAACCCAAACCTCAAACTTCCAATCTGCAACCTAAAACCCTAATCCAAGTCGTTCAACTCGCATACAGCCCCCGCCTATACACTATACCCTGATCTAGTCCTTTACTAAACTAAGTCCACTTATCTGAACCCCAAAGCCCTAAAAAGAGGATTATCGGACGAACCAGTGTACCGAACAAACCCCACGCTTGAGCCCGGCCCGAGCCCTTACCAGGCAATAGTCCAATTACCGCCGCTCGCGGCCCGCATGTGAACTTCTGGGGACAGCTGTCCCAGCGTCCGAAAGTCAACTTTCTCCAAAAACTACCAGCTTATCCAACCTTATTTATTGTTTTACCAATCCCAATAGCCAATGAGAGTGCGCCATGTGGCATTCCTTTCCCCTCAACCACTCACAACTTGTCATGTCATCATTTACCCCTCTCAAATCCAGAAATTACCACATTACCATTGGAGAAGGCTATAAAAGCCCTCTCCTCTTCACATTTCACAACAACCACTCTTCATTTCCAAGCTTAAGTGAGAGGGAGAGGGAGAGGAAGAGAAAGAAACAGAGTGAGGGTGAGGGAGAGCTCCTAAGCCTCAAGATCAGAATTTTTCTAGCCATCTCTTAGTCTCCTCCTAACCTTTTCAATCCCAAGTCTAGCTCGAATCAATCATGGTGAAACCCATGTCTTAACCTACTTAAGTCCAAGTCAAAGATCCTTTTACCTTATGCAAGCATTCATCATGACATTTATTTCTTTCTCAACCCCCCTACTCCTCTAGATCTCTAGTGAACGTATGCTCTGTGACTTGTCGTACACCGGATCCTTTCATATCAGAAATTCCTAGTGATCTACTCCACTCTTCTTTATCTTTTTACATAAGCATCATCACATTCGCCTTCTAGACACGCCGTTGGACATATGCTTTGTGGCTTGCCGAAATCTCGTATCTTGCTGCATCAAAATCCATGTGTGTGCCTAGTTTTATCTCGACCATATCATCCACCCCTTGAGATTGTTTTACCACACAAAGTAGAGACCATACGTTCATGCGGGCAGAGAGGGTGCCTAACACCTTCCCTCTTTGTAACCGAGGTCCCTTACACGAATTCCGGATCACAGATCAGGAGTCAATTTAAGGTAGAAAAGTCTTTGGATTTCTCCAACCTTACGTATTCTGTGGGTTATAGCCGACCACAGGATTCTAAGATTAATTGGCTAGTGGTGACTCTAACATCCACAAATCAGCCTGCTAACACCACCTTTCACACCACATAAAAAACACACCAAATTTGCGTAGGCGCCGATTTTTCAGTGTCTACAGATAGGATAATCCCAAACATCCAATTAATGGTCAGGAGAATAGACGAACCATATTGATCATAACAGAAATTCATTTTGATTTTGACCTCTAGCTGGCCTCTCTAATTGCCCCTCTAGAGGGAGGGTGGGAATGGGTACTAACCTTTTCCTGCCATGACGTAGCTAGAGACAGACTATCCTATTATGAGATTTTTAGGCCACCATGAGATAAAAAGTGAGAAAGATGAAATGGTCAGATGAGATAAAAAATGAGAAAGATGAAATAGTCAGATGAACTATACGTAGGAAGTAATGGGATTGAATGCCTACTGCCCAATTTTTTTTTAGAGCGATAGAAGTTTTAATCAAGTTGATATTTGTGTTTTCCCTTCATATTGGGAAATAGATAACATGGTAGGCCCTTTAAAGGTTTCAATGGTGGGGCCATTGTTACCTTGCTTGAGTGTGGTCCACTCAAGCCTTCAATCTCCTCTTTTGAAATCATGAGTAAAATGATCTTTCAAAATAAATTACTTGGATAAAATAATAAAATATATATCACAGTAAGCCACACAAAGGTCGTGACATACTTATCTATCTTTAACTAGATCCCGTGGGATAGTATTCAAATTGCCTACTAACACAGTCAATAATTATATATTTGGTTTTATATACATTGTTCAATTATTTTTTCAAATAATGTTAGACAATGCTCCATGAATAAGAAAGATCCAAATTTTACATCGGCCATTTTATAGGAAAACAATGGTGATTGAATGTACATCATTAAAAACTTTCCAAGCCCATTTTAATGTTTATTTGTCATTCAACTTGTTAGTTAGGTCACAAAGACTTGGACAGAGAAAACACAAATATCATATTAATCCAAAACTTTTGTGGTTCCAAATAAGTTTTCAACGGTGAGACTTCAATCACCACCATTTCTTAGGGTGTATTCTACATGATATGTTTGTCTCATTTTTGAGCTCATGCCCTAAGGGTGTCTTTGGCCTTGCATTAGGTGGGATTAGAAGGGATGAAACTAGTTTTAAGGTAATGATGATGTTGTCGGTGGATGGGTTGGAGTTCCACGATATTGCAATATCCCAGGACACTTTTGATGGTCTGTTTGGATAAGTTGGAATATCCCGGGACGACGATGGTTATCCTGTTTGGCTAACAATGGTGAAAACTCACCAGCTGCTGGGGATGAGATGCTGTGAATTGTGACGAAGATGCACTGCATTTATTTTTACGTCACCACATTCTATGGGGCCCACAGTGATGTATGTATTACATCCACACTGTCTATCCATTTTATGAGATCATTTTAGGGCACGGACCCAAAAATGAAGCATATATCATAGTGGGCCCTATGATCTCTCAGAATGGATAGATGGTATGGATATAATACATATATCGTAGTGGGCCCTATGAAACTTGGTGACACCCATACACCACCGTGCAACATACCAATTTTTTCTTCTCCTTGAATCCATGCGGGATTCACTCCCGTAGTTGTAAATCCAGTGGGACCGGAAAATTTAAATTTCTATCTAGTTCAGTTTCCAAAGTCCTGAACCAATACCACCAAAGCTAATAACCAAACATGCATAAAGTTTGAATCATTGATTTTCTAATTCAATCCCATGTAATCCTCTTAATCCTCTCTAATGCAGTTGGCCAAACAGACCTTAAATTTATCTAGAAAAATAGATAGACATCATGGATAAAACACATATATCATGGTGGGGCTTACAGATCACCAACCAATAGCTATTGGCCATTGATAGGCAATCACTCTAATATGAGTGATCCGAATCATCCAACCAACCATTTGAAAACAATGGCCCATAATTATCATAGTAGAGTAGGTCATATCCTTTATCTGGATTATCTGGATTGTCCATCAGTTGTGGCTAATTGTCCATCAGTTGTGGGTATCATTTGTTGTGCATCCCTCTTGAAATATCACTTACTGATTCAGGCCATCTTATCAATGTCTGGGAAATGAATTATCTATATTTATAACACCATAGTCCAGCCATTGTCCATCATGTGGGTGTAACTTTGAATCACCCATTCATTTTACAGATGATCTAAACTATCCATCATGTGAGACCCACCATCCACTGCTCATTCCTTTTAATTGTCACTCTAATTGGATGATCCTAGCCATTCGTTTGATGGCTTGGAAGAAGGACAATCCATGTCCGTCGTAATAGAGGATGCCCAATTGTTGATTGGACCATTCAATGCATGGGGCCCACCCTCAAATTTACGTCCTTATAAAAAATCACTTTGATATATTGATCCTACCCATGTAATCAATTGATAGAATATAAATTCTACATATTTGTTATATTAAGAAATGTCCTGTTCATAATTTGGACCCTTCATCACGTGGACCTACATTTCATTAACCACTGAACAGGATGGATAATCCAAATATATTATACCATACTAATATTTAATTATTATCTCTGATGTGGGACCTACTTTGGTTTCTTCACTGCACAAAATGCTACTATCTAATGATGCAAACTATCAAAGGATTGACTTGGAAATTCTGTTTAGCTAGAAACTGTCATTGATTGAATCTTTCATCACATGGAATTTGCTTGATTGCTTCTCTCTCTAATATATTGGGGCCATCTAATGGATTGTCCTAATGAAAGATCAAACCTTCTTTTTTATAATTAATGTAGGCTGTATATTTGATTGCCAGCAATCAATCAAATGTCCAGTATCAACTAATCCAAGTAACTTCTTAGTGGTAGTGAATTAGGTGCTTCCCAGCTAATAGCTCAGTGGGTGTTACCCCTGCAGTAGGGCCCACCTTGATGGATTTTTATTTTTATTTTTATTTTTTATTTTTATTTTTTATTATTTTTTGTATATCAAAAGATTGTCAGACTCCATCCATTTTTTCAAACCATTTTAAAATGGGTACAAAAATTTATGTAGATCCAAATCTCAGGTGGATTACATCCGAAGAAATAGTGGTGATTGAGTGCCTCGCCATTAAATAAATCCAGAGGGCCTGTTATAAGGTTGTTGTAATGTTTATTTGCAATCTAACCTATTGATAATATCAAGAAGATCTGAATGTATGGAAAATAGAAATATCAGATTGATCCAAAACTTTCGTGGCCTAGAACAAGTTTTTAATAATTATTCATCATTATTTTTATTAGTATGTTCCACTTGAGATTTGGATTTTCTTATGATTTGGGATCGGATCCTAAAATAAGATGGAAAAACAGATGAACGGCATAGATATACAAAACATACATCAAGATGGGCCCCACACAGTTAAGGTAACACCAACTAAGTTGTTACTCAAGTAATAGCTAATCCTCTCTCATTTTCATAGGGACATGCAATCAAAAGTGGAACCCAGGTAATAGTTTACCCATTTTCACAAGCAATCAAAGGTAAAACCCAAGTAAAGGTGGATTCCACAAATGAAAGATCAGACATTTGTTATAATCAATATGGGCTGTACGTTTTCTTAGCCATCAATCAAATTTGTAGCATGAATATCATCTGATCCAAGCAACTTTTTAGAGGGACAGGCAATCAAAGGTGGACCCCACGTGATGGATGGCTATGCCGATGATTAGATATTTATTATAATAAAAATGAATTAATTTTATTAGCCATCTATTGGATGTATCAAGAAAAAAAAAAAAAAAAAAAAAGAAGCTTAGATTATCTGAAGGTTGGATTGATAGACGTTGATTGGACGGTTGATAATGAAAATTGCCCAATAGTCCCTTTACAAGTAAACAAGGGTCTGTGAATCAGAGGTTAAGTTTTTATGACTGTGACATAAAGCGGGCTCTGGAGGTCTGGCATTACCTATCTCCCGCTGGTTAGATGAGTTGGTTGAGATACAGTAGTGTATGTGAGTAGGGTAGTATACAAGTTGAACCGAGTCGAGCTTGGCACAGCTTGACTTGGCTTGGCCACTAGCCAACCCCAGCTTGAACTCGGCTTGGCTCAGTCCCCAAGCTTGACTGGCCAGCTCGGCTCAATTCGATTAGTAGCTCAGGCCAATTCAAGATAAGTTCGAGCTAAGATCGAGCGTGTGCAGCATTTTCTCAAATACATGGAGTGTACCTTTGATTTCTCACCGTATGTAAAATAAATGCAACAATTTACATGTATTCCATCAAACACTCAGTGGGCAACATCAAAATCAAGATACAAGGGTATTTATTTCATATTCATACCTTCCTCGCTACCAGCCGACACTTCGTTGAGTCATCTCATCAAACACTTGTCACCGATCTGGTTTGATCCGAATTCAATTTGAGTTAGTGTTCGATTCGAGCTTGGACAAGCTCGAACTCAACTCGAAATTTTTTTAAGCTCCAAAAATCAGCTTGAATTGGCTCGAAGTCAATTTCAAATTGAATCAAATTGGCTTTTTCGAGTCAAGCAAGATAACCGAGCTAACTTAATTCATGTTCATCTCTATATTTGAGTAATCCAGAGTTCAATCCTTTACTAGGTGGTGCATGTGGTGCACGAAGAAAAATCGCTTGCGAGGTCTTATTAGGAGATATACAGGATGCATGTACTTGGTTTTCTTATGGGCCTGCGTTTTAGCCCTATAAATAAATTTTGTGGGGACTTAAAAATAAGGGTAGAATCTTCCATCTGATTTTATTTGATGTGACCCCAACTAAATCACAAGTCAACGTGGTTATTATTATTATTCTTGGATATGAGACTAAAATGAGATTACACATCTAATGGATGGATTAAATTTCACAGGCACATTGCAGTAGTGTGCCGTGCTAAAAATAAGCCCCAACATCCCATTGAAATTGGGATGTTATGCTTCCGCGGTGATGTTTATGTAATATCCACTTTGACCATTACATAAGAGGTTGACTTGCGATTTTGATGGGCGACCTCAAAATAAATAATTGAGAGATAATCACCAAACCCACTCCGATATTATATAATTTCCACTCCAACACTGAGATTCCAGACAAAAATTTAAGCATGTGGCCTAAAAATCATACTCATATTTAATTCAATTGGCCCACTCTAATGGAAATAATTAGAGAATAAGTGTTGCTCTTTCTAATCATGTAGTCTACCTGAATCACTCATGGAGCTAATTTTTGAATCCGTGGCTTAAAAGGAGACGATGCAGCCTATAGCTGGTGTGGATTTTACATAAACAACATGGTGGGGCTCACTTGAGCCACGATCATTATATTAATTAATAAGGTAACTTTTTGAAAACATTTTTGAAAATGACACTGAAATGTAAATAATATATTAATTGTATAGTTTTTTTTTTTTTTTTTTTTTTTAAAGTTTCTCTCTCCTCTTATCTCCTAAGTGAGGCTGATATTGTCACACTAAAGCATTCCAAACAAGGTGGAGAATGCATGGTATCTCATTTGTAGTTTTCTTGTCGCCCTCAGCTCGGCCAGTCGCATGCACCTCTGTATGTCGCGATTCAGGATTGCCAACTTGTCTCATCCCAGTGGGCGACCCATGTTTGGATCTGATCGCACAATCAGCCCCATCCGAAAGTTAGTTCGTGTGGCCCACCTGTCACAAATCAGGCCAATAAAAAAAATTAGTTCGTGTGGCCCACCTAAGTTCTGAAATAGGCAAAGAGGCAACGGTTCCAGCTCAATAAATAAAAAATTTCAACAGTCAAGGATCATCTAATCAATTTGATTTAGACCCATAGATGGTCCCAATGTTTGAACGGTTGTATTTCATTTAATGCAAGTCACATGTGCATGGGCTGACTGCACGCTGCTCATGTGTTGGATAAGTCCCTGATACAGCTCCAATACTCGGACGCGGATTGCGTCCTACCCCGCCGGACGGTAATCCGTCAGGGCAGGGCTCTGTGGGGCCCAAAGTGATGTAAGTATTTTATCCACGCCTTTAATCGCTTTTATTAGACCATTTTAAGTTATGACCCAAAGAACTAGGCAGGTCCAAGTCTCCAATGGACCACACTAAAGGAAGCTGGATTGATAATGACACCCACCGTTGAAACCATTATGAGGGCTACTGCGATGTTTTTTACCATCCAACCTGTTAATAAGGTCATGTAGACGTGGATGAAGTGAAAACACAAATAAAGCTTGATCTGAAACTTCTCCAGCTCCATGAACTTTTTAATGGTGGACGTTTAATCCCCACTTTGTGGTTCACTTAAGACTTGTAGCTGCCTAATATTTTTCATCATATTTTAAAATAATCTGAGAAAAACGATTAACGGTGTGGATAAAACACTTACATCACTGTGGGCCCTATAGAGCACTGCCAGGACGGATTGTAGGACGCAATCCGCGTTCCACAATACCACCCTTAAGAAGGGAATCCCATTGACTGGTTACATACTCTGTGGGGCCCACCGTGACGTATGCCTATCATCTACGTCATTCATCTAATTTTCCAGCTCATTTTAAAGCAACAGCCCACGAATGGACCAGATTCAAAGCCTAAGCCTACGTGGACCGAAAAAAGGCGAATTGAAAACCCACGTTTAAAAGCTCTTTGGGAGCCACAAAGTTTTGGATGAAGTTGATATTTATGTTTTCCTGTGGTGTGGTCCACCTAATCTTTGGATCAACTTCGTTTTTGGGCTCTTACCCTAAAATGAATGGAAAAAATGGATGACCAACATGGATGAAACGTATACATTATGGTGGACCCCAGAGAGCTTGGTCATTCAAGTGCTTCACAAGCGTGAGGAACCCTGGAAACTAGGGTTGTACACGAACTGAGCTAGCTTGGTTAGCTCGCTTGACTCGGTTTGAAGCTGAGTTCGAGCCGAGTCCAGCCGATTTTTTGAGCTTGAAAATGAGTTCGAGTTAATTTTGAGCAGGCCCTGGCTCAACTGGACTCGGATCGAATCCAGCTGGAATCTTGTTCGAATCGAACATGGATCGAACTAGTTTGGTGACCGGTTACTTTACCATTGATGTTGCTCACCAACTGTTTGCTAAAATGACTCAACAAAATGTAGCAAGTGGCAAGGAAGGTTTGGCTAGTGGCAAGGAAGGTATGTACATGAAACAAATATTTTTTTTCTCTTTATTTTTATGTTACTTAGAATGTTTTTCTCTTTATTTTTATGTTACTTAGAATGTGTTTGATAAAATACTTGTAAAATCATTGCCTCTGTTTGTAAAACAGTGAAAGTTTAAAATTACAGTTTAAGTGTTCGTAGAAATGCCTCAATGGCAAACTCGGCTTGATCTTGGCTTGAACTCGACCCGAGCTGCTGACCAAATTGAACTGAGCTGGCCAATCAAGCTCGAGGACCGAGCTGAGCCGAGTTCAAGTTGAGGTCAGCCAGTTATGTACACCGCCACTGGAAACTCATAAACACGACGGACGCAGATGGCTAGGAAGATAAAGGGAAGTAGACTGGGCCTTCATAATGCTTGTGAGAAATCTACCCATCCATCCATTCAATCCATATATTTTGGTAGCTAATTTCAGAACATGAGATAAAAAAATTAAGGCTGATAGAAAACTCAAGTGGGCCACACGAGAGAAAACAGTAAAGAATAAAGAATGAATGACTAAGTTGAAACATTAATACGGTCACTTAAGTTTCGTATCAGGCCAAGGCCTTTTTGTGTTTTTAGTTCATCCCAATGGGAATGACCACATAAACGGTTTGGATGGCATTAAGTGGAAAAACGAACGAACAAGATGAATTTCTCACAAACATCAAGAGGCCCACCTAACCTCTCAGCTTCCTTAGAAAAAAAAGCCTTCGGCAACCAATCCACGTCCCGACGCTCCTTGGAAACGGCAACGGATTGCGTGTTTCCGACTAACACGTTAACGGGTGTAATCCTGAAAGTGGGCCCACCTTGATGAATGTATTATATATCTACGCCGTCCACCCGTTTTTCCATGTCACTTTAGTAGTAGATCCCAAAACTTAACCATATCCAAATCTCAAGTGGACCACACCACACAAAACAGTGTGATTGAATGCCTACCATTAAAAACCACCTAGTCCCCACAACGTTTATTTGCCATCCAACCCGTTGATAAGCTCAAACACACCCGGATGAAGTGCAAATACAAAGACCATCTTGATCACAACAGTTTCAAGTGATGTGGTCCACCTGAGATTTGGATTTACTTAACTTTTGTAATCAACCCCTAAAATGAGATCTAAAAACGGATGAGCGGCTTAGATATACAACACATTCATCAAGGTGGGCCCCATAGTACCTAATCCTCTCCCGAAGGAAATGGCCCATTATACTTCAACCCCATCTGATTTACAACTGCCTCTGTCCACCCCACATCAACGGCTCCATTTAATCCATCATCCACGAAATCTCCCACCCTTTTAACCTTCGACTCCTTCGGTAAAACCGGATAATTCCCAGAAAAGCAAGCATCGCAAAATCCCAGCCTCTCATCTCCAAGCAATTCCCTCAACTTCTTCAATGGAAGAAAAGCAAGCGAATCAGACCCAATAAACTCCCTCAATTCCTCAACATCATCGAATTCGAAATCAACTCCTCCGAACTAGGCGTATCGACTCCATAGTAGCAAGAGCCGATGATGGGCGGGCTCGCAATCCTCATATGAATCTCTTTCGTTCCAACCTCCTTCAACAGCCTCACAATCTTCGACGACGTCGTGCCTCTAACGATCGAATCGTCGACGACAACGACCCTCTTCCCTTCCAAAACTCGCCGGACAGGCGCGAGCTTGAGCTTCACTCCAAAATCGCGTATTGTCTGTGATGGTTCGATGAACGTACGGCCCACGTAGTGGGATCGTATGAGCCCTTGCTGGAAAGGTACACCGGCTTTGGCGGCGTACCCTAGCGCTGCAACGACGCCGGAATCGGGGACGGCGATGACGATGTCGCAGTCGACGGGGGCTTCGGTGGCGAGGATCTGACCGAAGGCGTAGCGAGACTCGTAGACGGAGCGGCCGAAGACGATGGAGTTTGGAAGCGAGAAGTAGACGTGCTCGAAGACGCAGGCCTTCCGGTCGCGGTGGGGAAGTAGGCAGAGAGAGCTGATGCCGTCAGCGTCGACGACGAGAACTTCTCCTGGATTAACTTCCCGCTCGTATTTCGCCTCGATGAGATCGAGAGCGCACGTTTCCGACGCGAATACAACTGCGCCGTTCGCTCTCCGGCCCATTACCAGTGGCCGGAATCCGAATGGGTCTCGCACGGCGACGAGCTTGTCTTCGGTTAGGAACACCATCGAGTAGGCGCCTTCGAGCTGCTCGCAGGCGCCGACGATCCGAAGCAGGAAAGGTCGAGCTTTTGAGATTGCAATCAGGTGGAGGACGACTTCCGTGTCGGAGCTCGTGTTGAAGATGGAGCCGTGTTCTTCGAGCATGGCCCTGAGGGTGCGGTAATTTACTAAATTGCCATTGTGGGCGACGCCGACGGAGCCGAAGCGGTATCCGGCGACGAAGGGCTGGACGTTTTTGAGCATGGAGAGCCGGCGGTGGAGTAGCGGACGTGGCCGATGGCGGAGGAGCCAGGGAGTTGGTGGAGCTTTGAGTCGGTGAAAACTTCGGAAACGAGGCCTACTCCAGTGATGGATTGGAGGAGGTTGTTGTGGACGGATACGATTCCAGCGCCTTCCTGGCCGCGGTGTTGGAGGGCGTGGAGGGCTAGGTAGCAGAGGCGGGAAGCTTCTGGGTCGCCGTAGATGCCGACGACGCCGCACTCTTCGCGGGGTTTGTCGTCCGACGCGTCGGATGGGAAGAAATCTGAGATGGGGTTTTTGGAGGAGAGCTTGAAAGGAAGGGAGGGGTGGTGGAGGGAGAGGGAGGGGTGTTTTTGTAATGGAAAAAGGGTTTGGGGGGTTTTGAGGAAAGGGGATGGGGCGATGGAGGGGTGTTTTGGGGAAGAAGAGGATAGATGGGGTATTTCTGTAGAAGAGAAGGAGAGTTTGGTCGTTGCTGGAGAAGAAGTAGCCATTGGAAGGAGTTGGAAGGAGAGAAGGTTTTGTGGAGGGAAGGAAGTGTTTTTTGTGAGATTACTCTCGTGTCGACTCTATATACGAGGAGATGGACGCGGGTTTCCTTAGAAAGCCTTTCGCAGGAAGTTCCTGCGCTGAAAACCTAAGTGCGGTCCACCGTTGTTTCGTGAGAAATCCGCACCATCCATCCGTTTTTTGAGCTCATTTTAGTATATTAAACGAAAATTGAGAAGGATCAAGGACCTGAGTGGTCCGTACTAAAGGAAAAAGGTAGTTAGGGAAATTCCTACGGTGGAAACATCCTGGATCGACGGTGATGTTTACATGCCATCCATACCATTGATAACGTCATTCTGCTGATTCAAAACTTCCGTGGCCCCACGAATATTTCAAGCGTGGATATTCAATCCTTACATTTTTGGTCTACTTGAGTACTAAATAGTGCTATTTTTATCCTATTACAATAAAATGAACTCTAAAACACATGGACGATGCAGATTAGCTGTTGTGTTGATCTCAGCAAGTTTCATGGATGTATTATATCCAAATTGTCTATCCATACGAGCTAGTCTGAAGGCTTGAGATGAAAAATAAGACAGATCTAACTATCAAGTGGACCACACTGCAAGTAGAAGTAAGGATTAAATGTCTACCATTGAAGCCCTTTTTGAGTCATAAAAGTTTTAGATTAATATGAAATTTATTTTTCATCTTGATTTAGGTACTTGTATTCTTATGAACCGGTTCAATGATAATAAATAGGATGATAGGCTCTAAAAATTTTCTAACCATAAAAATTATTATCTCTACTGCTAATTATTTATGGTGTGGTTAAGATGATCTTTGTATATGATTCATTTTTTAGATGATATTCTAAAATGATCTCTAAAAATAGATAAGCATTCTAGATATAATAAATACATAACTGAGGAGCCCATATAACTTTGATACGTGCTTGTTTTGGACGACACGTACCAACAGCAGCTATATAGCTGGTTTGTGGTACACCAGCGAATCCGCTTCCGTAAATAGCATGCATGTCGTCTGTACTCGTGTCAGGACTGACACCCGGTGCTAACTAACGAATTCAGATTCGGTAGGGATCCATCCCCGTCAGCACCACGTCTGTACTGTTCGGTGCAGAAGCGGATTAGCTGGTGTAGGAACTTGTCGTCTGAAGATGAGCACCGCCGCTCCTGGAGCTCGGAGTTGTACAAACCGTTCAAAGGAGATCAAGTAACATGGCGATATATTTATTATATCTACACTTTTCATCTATTTTTTGAGTTTATTTTAAAGCATATCTAAAAAATAAATCATATAAAAAGATCATCTGGACCACACCGTAAATAACATTAGAGATAAAGATTTTCACCGTAAAACAATTTGTAAGGCCCACCATAATGTTTATTTTACATCCAATTTGTTCATGAGGCCACAAATACATGAATGAAGAAGAAAAACAAATTTCATATTGATCCAAAACTTCTGTGACCCCAAAAAGGAATTCAATGGTAGATGTTCAATCCCCCACTGATTTTTGCAGTGTGGCCTATTTGATAGTTATATCTTTCTTGTTTTTTGTCTCAAGCTTAAGAGTAGTTCGGCAAATGTATGGACGGTTTGGATATAACATATACCTCATGATCAGACCTACGGAACGTACTGACAATGTAAATACAAAAGCTATATATACGGTGTGAGGTACACTAGCCGATCCGCTTCCGTTCGGTGCAAGCTATGTGGGCCCATTGATGCATGTATTCTATCCACACCGTTCATTCATTTTTTCTTATCAGTACGAGTCTCATATGAACCGCACCCCATTAGACAGTGGTGACTGAACGTCCAATATTAAAAACCTCCTAGGGCCACTGTAATTTATTTGCCATCCAAACCGTTGATCTGGTCACACAGGCCTGAATGAATAAATGAAAAACAAAAATATCAGTTCCATTCAAAACTTTTGTAACCTCCCTGGAATCTTTAACCGTGGGCGTTGGATGGTACACCTGTTTCATTGTGGTATGGTCCATCTGAGATTTGAATCCACTTTATGTTTTAGACTCATGCCCTAAAATGATCTGAAAAAATAATGGACGGAGCAGATAAAACAAATACATAATGGCAGGCCCACATAACACAGACCAGTAGCCTACTAAGTGGGTCCCACAGTGCTTTTCCAGAACCTTCCGGCAGCATGGTACTGGAGTGGTCACTCCCGAATCCGAGTCAGTCGCCCGAGTGCACTTTGAAAATACTCTCCCATTACACGTGTCAATGCCAACATGTGTATAAGATTTGATTGGCTGGTCAGCGGATCCTAGCCGTCCGCACTCCATCCATCTGAAATCAGGCAAATATACTCTTCAAATGGGCCACAAATGTCCCTGGTTTGATTTCTCTTTATCCAATTATGGATTTTGTAAGCCCACATGATGATTCTATAAATGGTTGTTACTTTTTAGACATGAATAGCGTAATAAACGGCTGTAATCACGCACGCGTGTAACACGTCTCTACTGGTAAGGTCAAGTTCCAGATCCAATCAAGACCCTCAAAATTACTAGTCGAAATCAAACATGATATAAAATTGTCCATTAATGGATCTAAGCCATCCATCATGTGTACACGTTTGATAGGATAATCTCAAACATCCAATTAATGGCTAGGAAAATAGATGAACCATATTGATCATAACAGAGAAATTTCATTATAGATCATGACCCTCCAATAAGGCCCACTTCTAGAAATCACTCTAATATGATGATCCTAACCATCTGATCGACGAACTGAAAAATGATGGTCCATATTTATTATAATAGAATAGGTCCTATCTTTTATCTGGATTTGGAACTCTCTTAAAATATCACTCAGAATGAGCCAAAGCATCTTATTAATGCCAAATAAATGGATTTTTAATATTTATTACACTATAGAACTGTCTAACAATTGTCCATCATGTGGGCCCACTTTGAATCACCATTCCTTTTATATATGATCTAGACCATCCATCATGTGAGACCCAACATTGACTCCTTATCCCTTTAAAAGTCGCTCTGAGCAAATGATCATAACCATTCGTAAGGACGATCCATGTCCGTCGTAATAGAGGGTGTCCAATTGGTGATTTGACCATTCAATGCATGGGGCCCCTTTGAATTCTTAGAAAATGGATTGTAGATGTTTGTTATATTAGGAAATGTCATGTTCATAAGTGTCTGGACCCACTTTTCATTACCCACCACTTTCAAGAATGACTTCGATTGGACCATCCTAACCACTTACAGTATTAGGGCACTGACAATTCAAATATATCATACTATGTTAATGTTTAATTATTGTCCTTGATATGGCCCCCACTTTTGATCTCTTTGTTCTAAAAGCCACTATTATGCGATGATTCTTACTATACGAGAAATGACTTGAAAATTCTTCTTAGGCTGAAAGTGTCATTGATTGAATCTTTTTTTTTTTGCGTGGGGATTGCTCGATTGCTAGAGCATTCTTTTGACTGAATTATTGTAGCTACCATGTCATTGAGCTGAAAATGACATTTTGTGAAGGTTGGGAAGCAAAGCTTAACCTTATTGAGGGGTTTTAACTTTCTTCTTCCCTCCCTACGCCATAGGTCGCTCTGGTCTAAATTGAGGCCGTATGATGAATTGTCCGAATAAAATATCAAAATTTCTTTGTTATAATTAATATAGGCTGTCCATTTTCCTAGTCATCAATTAAATGTTGAGTATCATGATTGATTGAAGTAGATGGATAGGCAATCAAATGTGGACCCCATGTGGTTTATCGATTTTCCTATCCATTTTCATGGGCAATTGAAGGTGGACTCTGCAAATGAAAAATCAAACCTTCTTTGTTATAATATGTGTTGCCCACTTTCTTAGTGTAACGCCCTGAAAATCGGGGTCGAGCATAAACTCAAACTCCCGAGTTCCAGAACATCACTTATGCAACAAAATGAATGATGATTGATGTTGATTGAAATTTTGCATTGAACATGAGTGAGATTAAGCCAAAACAGGATATCATACTCCAGAGACAGTTAAATTTGCAAGCGGAAGACTCTGATAGATAGATAAAATATAAACCTATGATGAGTCTCCAGAGTGTGTAACATTACCAGGTTAAATATAATACAAGTGCAGTTCTAGAATATACCAAATTTGAGGAAGTGTAATGCCTCCTATCCCATGTACCATAGCCCCGTCAATACAATATCAGGTCTTCATTGACCTGCCAGAGAGATACAGATAGGAGAACTCCTCCTATCATCACAGAAGTAGTCCGGCTCTGCTTCACAAGCATCGCCATCACTTGAAATTCAACAAATCTGGTGGGTGTTCGGAACACCGTCCCGTAATGTGGGAGTGAGTGATCAACTCAGTGGAACAGTAAAGCATAAGTTAACATGTTATCAAATCAATCAAGCAGTAATGATAAAGCAGTACAAATCAAACAATTCTAACTACTCTTATTAAATGCAAGAATGAAATGACATGATGCTGTATGCCCTTGCCAAACCACCCTCAAGCGACATCATCTTACGTTCGCGAATGCTTACTCCCTCAGTGCGCCACATCTACAAAGCACATGCGGTGCGATGATGCTCATGATTTCCAAGTTTTTATTAGTCCATTTCAATCAGCAGTATTGGGAAACTAAGGTACCTCCCTTGTATCATTCCCAAACATGATCCATTCTAGGGTCGTCAATCCTAGATAATCTCATACGATATTATGGTTTGAGAAGCGTAGTGAAGGCATCGCAAAGGGCTCGTCACCCGTCAGAGCGGATACAGATCTCACCGTATGCGGCTCAATTGCTGGCCGTCAGCTCGAGTACAGGTCTCACCGTACTCGGCTCAATCACTAGCTGTCAGCTCAAGTACAGGTCTCACCGTACTCGGCTCAACTCACACTCTAGTTGCTGTGAAAGACTCGTGGCCAATCACAGACCCTTGGAGTGTACTCGATGATACCACGGAGGACTCGTCGCCCGTCAGCACGAGCACAGATCTCACCGTACTCGGCTCTCGCCGAAGTATCGACAGCTCGAATACAGTGTCCCATACCACCGTATTCGGCTCACGAGTTGGTTGCGCAATGGTCACTACGGGGAGGCACATGGCCCCAGCGTAGGCCGACAGCTCGACCACGGTGTCCCATACCACCATGCCCGGTCAGCGTATTAGCGATCGAGGGGACCATGGTTACATTTTTAAAAAGGGGTTTCACTGGTAAGTTTGGTACCCTAGGTTCAAGCAGTAGCGTCCAAACAGGGTGAACATGCATAAGGCAGATCGGGTTACTTGACGAGCCGACTAGCACGATCGCCCGTTGAGCTGCACGACATGAAGTGCATAAAACAACTTCGTGTGGCCTAGCCACTGCCGACAGGCAAGCACGACTCGCGTTCGTCGAACAATCCACGTGGCAAATGAATCTCAGCCACGAGGTTCAATCTCGTATTACCGATTGCTCTGGACATAATCTAGCCCCCAAACACAATCAAATTAAAGATATATAAAGCAGTAATGGATCAGGATTCAAATCATACACATCAGTCTGGTATTATCCGTTTAGGGCTGCCAGGGCTGTTGCACGCACTCGTGCTTGCTCCGCTCCCCCATCACCCATGACGGATCATACAACATAAATATAAATTTAAACATATGCATTACATAGTTAAAATCATAAAACAGTTGAGCATGTTATGAAGCACAACACAAGCATGAGTTTGTACATGTTCAAATCCTAATCACACAACTATCAAAGGAGATCATACACATAGTGAAAAGAGGTTGAGAATCATATCTCAACACCCTTATATATTACAATTTGCCAACTACTACACATTCAGACATTTCAAGAAACACTTAAACAAACATACATCAACATACATGACATATGTCGATCACATAGGCATTAGGCCAAATCCTTTCGCTAGGGAGTTGCCCCAATCATAACACGCGTACACCCACGACGGATAGTCATGGCACGCAGGAACCCAAGTTCCATATTCATTCAGCTATTTTCATAAATACTTGGGCCACACATTTAGCACATATAGTGTATACTGGCCGTGGTGTGATTTAGGGCAAATCCTTTCGTCAAAGGGATATCGCCATTACAACAATCATATATCCATGACAATTAGTCATGGCGAGCACGAATGAGAATTCTATACTCATTCAGCCATTTTCACAAACACTTAGAATACACTATTCCAACATACATAGTGTATGTTAGCAAACATGTATTAGGGCTATTCTTTCGCTAAGCGGTTATTTTATCCGCGTATTCAGTACAACAATTAATCATGACAATTACATTTCCAAAATCCGCACGTATGCAGAATTCTAGAATGCGCAATTTCAACATACATGACATTTACACATGAACATGTATTTTTGCGATCCCTTTCGCCAACTAGCATTTTATCCACACATGATATAATCAAACATTAAATAAACATGTCAAACATTTTCCCAAGAAAAATACGTATACGGTATTTCTACGTATATCTAGAGTATGTGAAATCTATATTCTTTATCGCTAATCGAACAGGAAACGGAAAGCACTTTGTACATGTGCATTTGCATGCAGATCATGAATCTATCATTATCTGACATTGAAAGCGTTGAAAAACGTAACTTATACGCTTAAAGTCCTCACCTTTGTCGTAGAATTGTAACGGAGTTGATAGGTTCGCTAAGCTTCCGTATACGGGAGTTTGGCAACCTAGAGAACGAAATAGGTTAGCTATCTCATAACCTACAACCACCCAAGCCCCAAATCAGATTAGGGTTAGGGTTTCTTACCTAGAAACGGGGCTGAAATCGCCGGAAAAGCGTCAAGAAGGATGCGGTGGAGCATGGATAGCAGCAGGGAAGGACGGCAGGGAGATTCTCCCACATCTCCCACACTTTCTCTCTCTCTTCCCTCTCTCAAATCCAAATTCGTATGGCTGCCATGAGAGAGGGTTTAAGGTCCTTATATAGTCTCAAAACTCACCGAAATAGACTCCTGTTCAAAGGTTACTGCTAATATAGGTATTTCGTCACTTTTCCAGCTCAAAAGAGGTGTTCTGGTGGCCCTCCTTGAGCTAAACGTAAGACTTAAGCTCACCATCTATGGATCCACGTGGGATTACGTTTTCGACTCGATCGGATTTCCAGATCGCACGTGGCGGACCACTTTCAGTTCAACGGTCAGTGGGACACGATCCGAAATTCCAAGTACATGTAAATGTTCCTGAAATTTTTCTTAATCCGAGGGTGTAATTTGGTCTGATTCTGACGGTCAGGTTGCTTAATACTGATGCGCAAGCGAATGGTGCCAGATCACTATTCCTGATATTTTTATTAGGATGGAAATAGTGTTTTTCACACACCCTCGCTCCGGATCAAAATAAATGGCCGTGGGACATCGGAATCGCCTGATTTTTGAGATGATTGTCAAGCCCAGTGGGGCGGTCCCGGTTCCTTAGCTTCGTGTTAATCGGACTCCCGATGTGCGATCTAGCCCTCATACGAAGTTTCGTTTCAGTCCCGAGAGCAGACGGGTAATGAGTTCGGTTTCTAAACTTTAGGGTAACCTAGAGTCACATGTTTTACAAGTTTTGGGTCTTGCAGATCGTATTTAAAGCGATCCCAACAGATTTCATGGCTAGTCGAGTTTGCACTTAGTTAACTTTGTTAATTTCTAAAGGATTTAATCCTAATTGTTTTCTGGTTGAGATGGTACTTAGGCCTTTGTAGTTTGTATATAAAGTGATCCAAGTTTTACTACTTAGCTAGTTTAAGTTAGTGTCTAGGGCGAAAGTGCTTTGAAAAATTGAAAGCACAAGGTAGTAAAGGGGTGAGATTTGTGAAGGAAATGGGTTCAGGAGCGATTTTAGACTGTGGGATTTAGTTTTGACAAGTTGATAAGGTCTTAGGATCGACCCATTGCCCTAGAACGTCTAATCCCAGGTTGGCAAAAATCCGGGATGTTACACTTA
>JAJHSJ010002484.1:0-100000 GCA_021015155.1 Magnolia officinalis
CATAAGGATATTCCCTTTGGTTATCTGTTGGCAATGTTAGCCAAGCATATGCTCGTGGCTTTGGCTGTTAGAGAGAAACCCATCCATCATCTCCCTTTTAATAATTCCAATATTAACAAGATGAATTTAGAATTGGCTCATGGCCAAGTGGATGTTGGTTAGCAGTGGTGTTGAAGCATGGAATGCAGATGAAGCTGGTGATCTTCCTGAAGATATAAATATGGATGATATATTTGAAGACCTTGAGTCAGACTCGGCTGATGATCCTGACTTTCAGCCTTCTGATTTTATGAGAGGTTGAATGCTCTTCAGGAACAGGTGGCTTAAATTCGTGTACCCAAGACACACAATTTTCTTATTTACGCAAATATTTGAGGCGTGTTGCTAGGGTTTACACAAAAGTGATCCATCTAATCCTGGTCCCTTTTTTGGTTCTGACTGACAATTTTATGTTTAGTCTGTAATAAATGGTATATACTTTGCTCTATGGCTACATTATGTTTGCTTGACTGACTTTGTTGAGTTATGCACTATGCACTTCGAACTTTTTATCTCTTGCATCATAATCATTCCTACTTTCCTTAACCTTAGCTTGCCCTTCTTTTTCTTCCTTTGTCATTTGTGTCAAAAGGGGGGGAAGTTGGTGAAGTTTTGGCTCAATTTAATGATTAATTATGGGATTGTAGAGTAGTTTGGATGTGTTATTACTCAGGGGGAGCAAGCAGTGGATGTTTTGGCTTGATGTTTATATAACTGATGCATGATTCTCTATGAATCTGTTGTGCTTATACTTGTACTTTTCTTATTGTTATTGGAAGAAGATTTTTATTGGGTGTTTTGTCACAAAATTGACAAAGGGGGAGATTGTAGTGCTATGGTCTCATGCTACTTTGGTTGTCAAATTTTGATGTGTCAAAACATCTATCTGTGTCTTGTGTTTGTATGGTGATTTATATGTGTTCAAGACACTGCATCAAAACTTCATGACATTGGATATCTTCAAGAAATACAAAGTGTACTTCATCAAAGCTACAATGTTGAAGTTCAAGACTCAAGACAACAAACTCAAAGCAACGCATGAAGTAGTTTTCAAGCTGATGAAGATTTTAAGATTAAAGCTACAACAAGTTCAAGATCTCAAGCTTGATAAGATTCAAATGCTACATTCGTTGAATGGTTGAAGTTCAATGTCCATACGACATGTTTCAGGTTTGAATGACCATTAGGTTGACCTTAGAGTAGGTCATTTCGGATACATAACTTAATTATATCTTTAATAGATTTTTGGTCTGTTCTAAGACCAGTCCTAGCCCTGTTCGACCAGTCTTGCATTGACTCGACCAGTCTAAGAAATTCCACGACCAGTCCTAAGTTGTTGAGAATTTTCAGAATTTTTGGTTCACCAACGACCAGTCCTGGTGGTCCTTCGACCGGTCATAGGAGTGACTTCGACTCGATCTCGACCAGTCGTAAGTCTACGACTTAAAGTCCAGCAAGCAATTCTATGGTCCTACGATCAGTCTTAGAGAGCTACGAAGTCGTAGGTGACCCACGACCGGTCGTAGGTTCCCTAAGACCAGTCGTGGAACGACTTTCAGAAATCACGCTCGTTATTTCAAATATCCGTTAGAGCTACAACCAGTCGAAGGTTCCTAAGACCAGTCGTAGATGCGATTTCTACTTCTATAAATTGAACACGAATTTCAGAGTTTTCATTAAAAATTGATAATATTTTCAAGGCTCCACCTGAGATAAGTTTGTGTTTGTTTTTAAGTTTTAGTTATTTGTGCATAATTGCTTTCTTTTTGCTAGCTTATTTAATTTGATTTTGTTTCTATATTCCAATCTTATTTGAAAGAGAGGAATTACCTTATTCCTTCTTCTTGGAATCAAAATCAAATATAGCTACGCCCAACTGGTTAAAATCTAAAATCTATTAGAACTTAGAACCTTATTAAAGTGAGTATTGGAAATTGAACTTTGACATTCAATCATCTACTCCGATTGGTTCTACCGGCTGCTACGAAAAGGAGAAATCGGTATTTTACAATTCTGTAAAATTTCATTCTTTTGGTTTTGTTTGAGGTTAAGCCAGAAAAATCTCATTGTATTGGTTATCTGAGGAGAGCCAGAAGACTCAGAAAAGGGAAGGGTTTTTGAATTGTGTAAGCCCAAGTGAAAAAGACACAATTGTAAAGGTTTTGGGTGAACCTGTGAAAACCTATTTGATAGCGCTAATATCCGCTGTGTGAGGATATTAGGAGTGGAGTAGCATTTTGTGTGGCTGTTGAAAGACAGTTGGTGTACACACAGGCGAACCACTATAAATCATTGTCTTGTGGATTGAATGCTTGTGTAATTTTCATATCTTTTATCATTCAATTGTGTGGAATGTACATGTGGAAGTGAATGATGTAATTATTTACATTTCAAGCAAGTGTGGGGATTGTTGTAATAAATTAGATATATATTTCTGCATTTAATTTCAATTCTTTGTTATTCATTCATTTCTATTAAAATTGAGTTCTTGATCCAAAAGACGTTCTAGAAATAAGGTTGTCCTACCATAAGCCCTTGTTTATTATGGTGTAAGGTTGTCCTTAGAACTGAATTTATAACAATCTCTCAATACTTATTTATTAAGGTGATTTGATTTCAGCATTGTGAATTGATTTATAATTATAAGGCTATTGGTTATTTTTATTGCTGATTTTATTTTAATTTGGCATAGTCCTATTCACCCCCCCCCCCCTCCCTCTAGGACATATAGCTTGGCCTTTTCAAGTGGTATAGAGCCTAATAGCTCGTTCTTATTACTTTTATTTGGATTTATTTCCTGAGCTAACGATCTAAGCTATATAAAAAGATGTCAAATTTTGATAGCCTTTCAGTCACTAGGCCTCCACCATTTGATGGCTCCAACTATGCCTATTGGAAAGCCAGAATGAGGATCTTCCTCAAATCAATGGATGAGAGTGTGTGGCGAGCCACAGTGACCGAATGGAACCCTCCTACCATTGAAGTAACTGAATCCGACGGTTCAAAAACTGTGTCTGTACCTGCTTATTATTTATGGACCACCCTTCAGAAAAGTGAGTATAGTGTCAATGCTAAAGCACTAAATGCAATCACTTGCGCACTATCACCGGATGAGTTCAAAAGAATTATATCCTGTGATACTGCAAAGCAAGCCTGGGATATATAGAAATGAAATGACACACGAGGGTACATCAATTGTCAAAAGTCTAAAGTCCAACTCCTCACAACCAAATTTGAAGAAATTCATATGGAGGAAAATGAAATGTTTATGGACTTTTACACTAGACTAAATGACATTGTAAACTCAATGGGGGTCTTGGAGATAAAATTCCAGAAAGTAAAGTGTGTGCAAAGATACTACGCTCACTTCCTGAACGGTTCAATTCTAAAGTAACCGCGATCCAGGAACTTCATGATACGGATAATATGAGGGTAGAAGAACTAGTTGGTTCTTTACAAACCTATGAATTAAATTTTAAAGCTCCTAAAAGTAAATCTATAGCTTTGAAATCATCTAAAGGTATTTCTCAAGAAAACTCAGATTTAGAAAATTTTGAAGATGATATGGCTCTTTTGGCGAAAAAGTTTTATAAAATTTTCAAAAGCAAGAAAAGGGTCGACTTTCAAAAGGCAAATGAAAAAAAAATGATCTAAACCTAAGTCCAAAACTTGGAAGTCTTTGAAAGATAGTCAATGTTACAACTGCTAAAAATATGGGCATTTAGCAAACAAATGTCCTAAAAAGGATAAACCCAGAAGGAAGGGTATGTTGGCTACTTGGGATGAATTGTCTGATTCTGAAGCATCTTCTGAATCAGAAAATTCTAAAACCAAGTCAGGCAGTGAAGTTAAAGCCCTTATGACTCTAGCCAAGTTTACTTTTTCAGATCACGATGATTCAACAAGTGAAGAAAATTTGGATAGTGATCATGAAAATGAAGAAGATCTTCAAGATGCTTATAATGCCTTATATAAAGAAAGTTGTAAAATTGTTGTCAAACTTAAACTTCAAAAAGAAAAGTTTTTTGAACTTAAAGAATGTTTCGAAACTCTTATTTTAGAAAAATCCCAAATTTCAGATTGTTTTGAAAAATCAAAGTGTGATTTGGAATTCAAAACCTCCCTGATTGAAGATTTGAAATCTGAAAATGAGAAACTTAAAAATGAAGTATCTTCTCTTCTGAGTTTAAAGGACACATGGAGATATGCCCAAGGTGATCCAAAATTAGAAAAATTATTATCCGGATCAAGAAAATGTGGTGATCGATCCGGGTTGGGCTATGATAAAAATACATCCCTAAACAGAAGAATACTCCTCCCAACTTTGTGAAAGGAGAGACTTCTAACTCAAAAGGAAAAGTACTAGTCAAGTTTTTTCTAAAAATACAAAAACTTTTCAAAAACCTAAAAGCAACTATATAAATTTTAAAAATCAAATTAGAAACCCACTAGCTGAAAAGATAATTAATTTACTAAAGGAGCTCTTAAAATCTAACTCAGTAGGTCTCTCTTACAACTATAAACAAAAGAAGACCAACTATACTCCTAAACCCAAAACAGTTCTGAAATGGGTTCCTAAGGTTGCCTGTTTGGTTGCTCACACTGCTTTCAAAGCTATAAGCCATTCAAAATGGTACCTAGATAGTGGATACTCCAGACATATGACAGGCGACAAACCTCTATTCACCGAGCTTAAAGATATGACTGATGGGTCAGTCACATTTGGTGATGGTAGCAACTGCAAGATAATTGGCAAAGGTACGGTTCAACTCTATAACCTTCCCTTATTTAAAGATGTTTTATATGTTGAGGGTTTAAAACACAACCTGTTAAGCATATCTCAAATATGCGATAACAACCATAGTGTTAAATTTTCTAATAAAGGTTGTGAAATTATAAATAAAAAGGGTTCTGTAATATTAACTGGTCGCAGAACTTCTGAAAACTACTATATTGTAAGCGATGGTAGCTCATCTAACCAAAAGTGCTACATGGTCCATACCGATGAGACAGAATTATGGCATAAACGGCTAGGACATGTACACTACCAAAATTTATACAGATTGAGCAAAGGAGAACTAATTAGAGGTCTATCTAAGATGCAAAAGGTAGACAAGATTTGTGGTGAATGCCAGTATGGTAAACAAAGTAGGAGCTCTCACAAAAAGGTGAACTCCAATACCACCACAAGACCACTCGAGCTTCTCCACATGGATCTTATAGGACCAACAAGAACGGAAAGTCGAGGTGGCAAAAAATACATCTTGGTTATCGTAGATGATTATACAAGATACACTTGGGATTCATTCTTGAGGGACAAAATAGAAACCCCTGATGAAGTGAAAAAGATTAAAAACGGATCCAAACTGAAAAATGTTCTCAAGTTAGTAAGATCTGTAGTGATCATGGATCCGAGTTTGAAAATAGCAGTTTTGAGAAATTTTATAGTGATCAGGGAATATCGCATGAATTCTTTGCACCTAAGACTCCTTAACAAAATGGAATTGTCGAGAGGAAAAATAGAGTGCTTCAAGAAATGAGAAATGTTATGTTAAATAGCATGAAGCTTCCTAGGAATCTCTGGGCTGAAGAAGTGAATACCGCCTGTTACATTATTAACCGTGTTTATATTTGCAAATCTAATAATAAAATGACTTATGAAATGTGGTTTGAGAAAAAACCTTCTGTCAAATACTTTCGAGTTTTTGGCAGCAAGTGCTATATTTTGCGTGACCGTGAAAATTTGGGAAAGTTCGACACTAAAAGTGATGAAGGGATCTTTTTAGGATATTCTTTAAACAGTCATGCATATCGTGTTCTGAACAACAGGACTGGTGTGATTCAAGAGTTAATAAATGTTGTAATTGACGATCATTTGAATACACCTGCCCCTAGTTCAGATAATGATGAAGTTCTTATACTTGAAAAACTAGAAACTTCATCAAGTGAAACTAATTCTGAATTAAGGACTGTTAAAGATCATCCAACTTCACAAATACTTGGAAACCCTCTCACTGGTGTGCGCACTCATAGACAATTAGAAGACATATGTAACTACGTATGCTTTACATCCCAGATAGAACCGGTTAACGTGAAAGAAGCACTTTCTGATGAAAACTAGACAGTTGCGATGCAGGAAGAACTTAATCAGTTTATTAGAAATGATGTCTGGTACCTTGTTCCTAGACCTAAAGATAAACATATTATTGGAACAAAATGGATTTTTAAAAAAAAGTCTGATGAACTTGGAAATATTATTCGAAATAAAGCAAGGCTAGTTGTACAGGGGTACACACAAATTGAAGGTATTGACTATGATGAAACCTTTGCCCCTGTAGCTCGTCTTGAATCAATCATACTTTTTATTTTCATTGCTTGCTTTAGGAAGATTAAAATTTACCAAATGGATGTAAAGAGTGCCTTTTGAATGGTGATTTACATGAAGAGGTATATGTTGAACAATCTACAGGGTTTGAAGACCTTAAGTTTACTGATCATGTGAATCGTCTTAAAAAGGCTCTCAATGGTCTGAAACAAGCTCCCAGAGCATGGTACGAAAAACTGACTAAGTTTTTACTAAGTCATAATTTTCAGATGAGAAGTGTTGATAAGACACTCTTTGTTAGGAAACATAACGATGATATTTTAATGGTTCAAATATATGTTGATGATATTATTTATGGATCAACCTGTACTAACATGACTGTTGAGTTTGCAGATTTAATGAAATCTAAGTTCGAAATGAGCATGGTTGGGGAATTAAATTATTTCCTAGGGTTGCAAGTGAGACAACAACCTGATGGAATTTTTATCTCTTAAACCAAATATGCTCTGAACTTAACTAAGAAGTTTGGATTTGAGAATGGTAAAATTTTTGATACTCCTATGAGTACAACTTTAAGACTCTCAAAAGACTCTACAGGTAAAGATGTGGATCCTAAATTGTATCGTAGTTTGATTCGTAGTTTGCTTTACTTGACTGCAAGTAGACCAGATATCGCTTTGAGTGTTGGTATTTATGCTCGTTATCAGTCAAATCCTAAAGAATCTCACTTAACTGCTGTTAAACGGATTATGCGATATGTTACAAGTTCTGTTAAACTGGGTCTCTGGTATCCTCATGAGACTAGTGTTCAATTAGCCGGGTACTCAGATGCTGACTAGGCTAGAAACATTGATGATAGGAAATCAACCAGTGGTGGTTGTTTCTACATCGAAAATTGTCTTGTTTCCTGGTTTAGCAAAAGCAAAGTTCTATATCGCTATCAACAGCTGAGGCTGAATACATTGCAGCAGAAAATGCATGTACTCAGCTTGTTTGGATGAAACGCATGTTAAGAGATTATGGAATTACACAGGATTCTATGATTTTGTGTTGTGATAATTCCAGTGCAATAAATATCTCAAAAAATTCAGTTCAGCATTCACGTACTAAGCATATTGACATTACATTTCATTATATTCGTGAATTAGTGGAAGAAAAATTAATATCTTTGGAATACATTCCAACCGAGACTCAACTTGCGGAAATTTTCACTAAACCGCTCGACAAAAGCAGGTTTAATAAATTAAAGTTTGATCTCGGTATATGTGATTTAAATTGAATTTGCATGCTTTGATGTATCATAATGTACATATATTTGATGGCTTAATTGTTTAAATTATAAAATCATTTGAAAAATTGTAAATTTTGGTCGGTACTCGACCAGTCGTGAGTGTACACGACCGGTCTTGCTTCGACTCGTCGAGCACATCCACGACCGATCGTGAAACTTGTGAATTCACTTTATTTAGGGGTTTTGGCTCTTCTTCTTCATTTCCTTTTGTCTCTCCAACGAGCCTAGCCTCGACCGGTCGAACCCACCTTCATGATACTTCAAGGTTAGTGGTTCTTTTGCAATTTCCTTGTAGATTCTTGTTATTGGTGCTTCAAATTTCACTCTGTTAGAATCTATTTGCTCTTTCATTGCAAGTTTGGGGTTTTCTCTTCAAAAATCTGTTCTATCAAAACCCCACTTCTTCGTTCTTGAATCTTGTAGTTTAATTGATTCCTCCTTTGAAAATGGATGTTAGGGGTAAAAAGAAAACTACCCGTGGTCCCTCTTCATCTCGATCAGCATCTATTACACAACGTCATCTTCGATCTCCCGAAAATGATCCATCAGATGTTCGGGACTTGCGTATGCGCAATGTTACAGTTGAGCATTCTGTTAATGTTAATCACATTGCTTCATTTGGTATCCTTCCTCTGTTGCAATCTGTGGGATGGGATAACATCTTACATTGGGGTGGAGCTACTTACCAGTCCATTGCCCAATCCATGGTTGCATGTATCTGTGATTTTTCTCTTGAGAATTTAACTTTTAAAATTGATACTCAAGAAGGCTTATTTACTGTGGATCACCATTTGATAGCTCACCTTATGGAAATTCCTATCAATGATGAGGGCATTTCGATTCATATATTATGTGATAAAATCTCAGAATCAGAAAGAAAAATGCTTACTAGGGATTTAAGTAATTTGGATGTTCACTGGACTCATAAAGGTAATGCACTTCCTTTAAGGTATTTGTTACCCAGACACAGAGTGCTTCATAGGATTTTCATCTCAAATCTATATCCGTGTTCTGGTAATAAAACCGAACTCACTGCATTCATGGTTCGTGTTTTGCATTCCGTCATTAAAATTTGTCTGCCTTCGTTAATTTGTCACTCCATTATTCAATTTCGTCTCCAACCAGGTCATAAGGATATTCCCTTTGGTTATCTGTTGACTATGTTAGCCAAGCATATGCTCGTGGCTTTGGCTGTTAGAGAGAAACCCATCCATCATCTCCCTTTTAATAATTCCAATATTAACAAGATGAATTTAGAATTGGCTCATGGCCAAGTGGATGTTGGTAGCAGTGGTGTTGAAGCAGGGAATGTAGATGAAGCTGGTGATCTTCCTGAAGATATAAATATGGATGATATATTTGAAGACCTTGAGTCAGACTCGGCTGATGATCTTGACTTTCAGCCTTTTGATTTTGATGAGAGGTTGAATGCTCTTCAGGAATAGGTGGCTCAAATTCGTGTTACCCAAGACACACAATTTTCTTATTTACACAAATATTTGAGGCGTGTTGCTAGGGGTTTACACAAAAGTGATCCATCTAATCCTGCTCCCTCTTCTGGTTCCGACTGACAATTTTAAGTTTGGTCTGTAATAACTGGTATATTACTTTGCTCTATGGTTGCATTATGTTTGCTTGACTGACTTTTGTTGAGTGATGCACTATGCACTTCGAACTTTTTATCTCTTGCATCTATAATCCATCTCCTACTTTCCTTAACCTTAGCTTGCCCTTCTTTTTTCTTCCTTTGTCATTTGTGTCAAAAAGGGGGAGAAGTTGGTGAAGTTTTGGCTGGATTTAATGATTATAATTATGGGATTGTAGAGTAGTTTGGATGTGTTGTTACTCAGGGGGAGCAAGCAGCTGGATGTTGCTTATGATGTTTATATAACTGATGCATGATTCTCTATTGAATCTGTTATGCTTGTACTTGTACTTTTCTTATTGTTATTGGAAGTATTATTATTTAGGTGTTTTGTCACAAATTTGATAAAGGGGGAGATTGTAAGTGCTATGGTCTCATGCTACTTTGGTTGTCAAATTTTGATGTGTCAAAACATCTATCTGTGTCGTGTGTTTGTATGGTGACTTATATGTGTTCAAGACACTGCATCAAAACTTCATGACATTGGATATCTTCAAGAAATACAAAGTGTACTTCATCATAAGCTACAATGTTGAAGTTCAAGACTCAAGAAACAACTTCAAAGCAACGCATGAAGTAGTTTTCAAGCTGATGAAGATTTTAAGATTAAAGCTACAACAAGTTTAAGATCTCAAGCTTGATAAGATTCAAATGCCTACATTCATTGAATGGTTCAAGTTCAATGTCCATACGACATGTTTCAGGTTTGAATGACCATTAGGTTGACCTTAGAGTAGGTCATTTCGGATACATAACTCAATTATATCTTTAATAGGTTTTTGGTCTGTTCTAAGACCAGTCCTAGCCCCTGTTCGACCAGTCCTTGCATTGACTCGACCAGTCCATGAAATTCCACGACCAGTCCTAAGTTGTTGAGAATTTTCAGAATTTTTTGGTTCACCAACGACCAGTCCTGGTGGTCCTTCGACCGGTCATAGGTGTGACTTCGACTCGATCTCGACCAGTCGTAAAGTCTACGACTTAAAGTCCAGCAAGCAATTCTATGGTCCTACGATCAGTCGTAGAGAGCTACGACCAGTCGTAGGTGACCCACGACCGGTCGTAGGTTTCCTAAGACCAGTCGTGGAACGACTTTCAGAAATCGCGCTCCTTATTTCAAATATCCGTTAGAGCTACGACCAGTCGAAGGTTCCTAAGACCAGTCATAGATGCGATTTCTGCTTCTATAAATTGAACACGAATTTCAGAGTTTTTCATTAAAAATTGATAATATTTTCAAGGCTCCACTCTGAGATAAGTTTGTGTTTGTTTTTAAGTTATTTTGTGCATAATTGCTTTCTCTTTTTGCTAGCTTATTTAATTTGATTTTGTTTCTATATTCCAATCTTATTTGAAAAGAGGAATTACCTTATTCCTTCTTCTTGGAATCAAAATCAAATATAGCTACGCCCAACTGGTTAAAATGTAAAATCTATTAGAACTTAGAACCTTATTAAAGTGAGTATTGGAAATTGAACTTTGACATTCAATCATCTTCTCCGATTGGTTCTACCGGGCTACTATGAAAAGGAGAAATCCAGGTAAATTACAATTCTGTAAAATTTCATTCTTTTGGTTTTGTTTGAGGTTAAGCCAGAAAAATCTCATTGTATTGGTTATCTGAGGAGAGCCAAAAAACTCAGAAAAGGGAAGGGTTTTTGAATTGTGTAAGCCCAAGTGAAAAAGACACAATTGTAAAGGTTTTGGGTGAACCTATGATAACCTATTTGATAGTGAACGCTAATATCCCCTGTGTGAGGATATTAGGAGTGGAGTAGCATTTTGTGTGGCTATTGAAAGACAGTTGGTGTACACACAGGCGAACCACTATAACTCTTTGTCTTGTGGATTGAATGCTTGCGTAATTTTCTTATCTTTTATCATTCAATTGTGTGGAATGTACATGTGGAAGTGAATGTTGTAATTATTTACATTTCAAGCAAGTGTGGGGATTGTTGTAATAAATTAGATCTATATTTCTGCATTTAATTTCAATTCTTTGCTATTCATTCATTTCTATTAAAATTGAGTTCTTGATCCAAAAGACATTCTAGAAATAAGGTTGTCCTACCATAAGCCCTTGTTTATTATGGTGTAAGGTTGTCCTTAGAACTGAATTTATATCAAGCTCTCTATACTTATTTATTAAGGTGATTTGATTTCAGCATTTTGAATTGATTTATAATTATAAGGCTATTAGTTTATTTTATTCCACTGATTTTATTTTAATTTGGCATAGTCCTATTCACTCCCCCCCTCTAGGACATATAGCTTGGCCTTTTCACAGAGCACCGCAGCCCGGTCTGTCCGGGCCTGTCGGGCCGACCTCCCAAACAGTGTGGGGACCCCCATTTATTTCCCTTTTGCCCCCCTCTTTCATTTACTACTCCTCCAAGCCTTTCTCCCTCTCAAAAATCCCAAATTTCTCTCTCAAATCTTCCCTCCGTTCTTTTATTTTTCCATTTCCCTTCACATCACACGCCCCTCCACCGTTTTCAGCAAACCCCCTCTTCTATCCCATTCACAAATCTTATTTTTTGTGGCTCAACCTCTCACAACTCAATAATCTACCTTAATCCAACACTTTATTCCACTCCAATGGCCCTTTTCGAACTCGTTGCAACCATCTTCTCCATTTCCACCTTTCTTCCTTTCATGAGAAAGAAGCGAGCTCCTACGGAGGAAGCCGAGCCTAGTCGCCCAACCCGTCTAAGGAGGAGGGCGAGCGCTGAAGCTAGCACAAGCGCCGCCCATGAGTACAGGTCGAAGCGGGACCTCGATCCCCAAATCCTAATAGAGAGCGCTACCGATAGGCTTCGAATTCGGTCGGTTTCGTGACCTCAGGGCGGTGCTTGAAGCTCACGTAGATGAGAGGCTGTTTGGGCTACACCCGATTATGGACCGCTTGGTGGACGTTGAGGGGGGTCCCATGTTCAAAGGTAAGTCTCACGCATGTGAGAATACGGTTCATGCTTTCTACGCCCATATCTGAGACCCATCGCTAGAACCTCTACAGTTCATTGTTTCCATCGGAAGGCGGAATTACACAATCAGGGTGGACTTAGTGTCCCGGGTTATGAGAATTCCACGTGGTGATGTACACGCCAATGAGAATTTTTTTAAGAGTGTGAGAGAACGAGATCGACGCACGCGATACCTTTGTGGCCGACTGGCTCCCTGGACAGGAGGCAATTACCTCCCATCAACGAGATTGACAGATGATTTTCATTTGCTTCACTACATTTTCATGTACAATGTGTATCCACGGTGGGGCAACCGCACTGAATGCACTTGTTTGATGGTAGACTTCTTGTACAGGGTTGGACATGGGGACAAGTTGTGCCTGCCCATGTTCGCCCTACTCCAGATAATCCAGACTGTTCGATCTGTCAGAAATGACGTCTTACTCCCGTTCGGCCGTCTGGTATGTAAGATTGGTCGAGAGGTTGGCTATAGACTTAACATAGTTGATATTGCGTCGATCCGGGTCATAAGCGATGCTACGCTTAACAACATGGGGATCGGCCCTCGACAACGCCAAGCTAGACTTGACGAGTATGGGGAGGAGTCCGATAGTGATGGGGAGGAAAGTATTAATCTAGATGAAGAGAGTGAGGAAGTGGTGATGACATAGAGGAAGAATAGGAAGAAGAGGAGGAGGCTTAGGACACAGATAAGATCTCTCCTCCTACCACCCAGGAGCATGGTGGTGAACGGGCTACTTTGGAAGCCCGTTTGGCTCAACTTGAGGAGGGCCAAGCTGCCTTGAGGCAGGAGATCCAGGAGGCTCGAGTCAAAGCAAGACAAAAGCTTGAGGAGAACGAGGCCTTCATGAAACGGAAATTCAGTAAAGTGTCCCGCACCTTGAGGGCCATCCTATGTTGCCTGCAGGATAAGGGCGCCCCTCCTCCGTCGTCAGGCTCGGATGCCTAGTCATTCATGCTGTTATCTTGCAACTTGTTTTGGTTACTACTTTAGGTTATGTTTGTGTTCATGTTGATGGGCCGACGTTAGGGAACATGCCAGTAGTTCGGAAATTTGAGGATGTGTTCAGGACGATCCCTGGATTACCTCCTCGGCGCGAGATTAATTTTACTATTGATCTTGTGCCTGGTGCGACCCCCATTTCATTACCTATGTCTCGGATGCCTCCATGTGAGATGGAGGAACTGAGGAAACAGATTGATGAGCTGGTAGAGAAGAGCTTCATACGACCTAGTGTGTCTCCTTGGAGAGCACCTTTGTTGTTTGTCAAGAAGAAGGATGGGGCGCTACGATTATGTATTGATTACCGCAGGTTGAACGAATTGACCATGAAGAACAAGTATCATTTGCCCAGGATAGACGATCTGTTTGATCAGTTGAAAGGGGCGCGATACTTCTCGAAGATTGATCTACAGTCAGGGTATCATCAGTTGCGCGTCAGGGATGAGGACGTGCAGGAGACGGCCTTCAGGACCATTTTTGGGCATTACGAGTTCCTCGTGATGTCGTTCGGTCTTACGAACACACCGGTCGTGTTCATGGATTTGATGAACAGGGTATTTCGGCCATTTCTATACCGATTTGTCATCGTGTTTATCGATGACATCCTGATATACTCTGCGAATCGGGAAGAGCACGAGGAACACCTACAAGCAGTCTTGAATACTCTCAGGAAGAACCAGTTGTTCGCACAGTACAAGAAGTGCGACTTCTGGCAGGAAGAAGTCAAGTTCCTGGGACATGTAGTGTCCAAGGAAGGGATAGCAGTGGACCTTGCTAAGGTATCCGCGGTTCAGGACTAGAAGCAGCCTGGTTCGGTTACTGAGGTGAGGAGTTTTCTTGGTCTGGCGGGGTACTACCGACGATTCATTCAGGTTTTCTCAATGATAGCTAGACCGTTGTCTCAGTTGACACGGAAGGACCTGAAGTTCGCTTGGAATGAGAAGGCGGAAGTAGCTTTTCAGGAGCTGAAGGACAGACTGACGTCCGCCCCTATGCTAGTATTGCCAGAGCAAGGTGTCAAGTATACGATATACACCGACGCATCTCGGGTTAGTTTGGGCTGTGTCCTTATGCAGAAGGATAAGGTGATCACATATGCCTCGAGACAATTAAGAAAACACGAGGAGAATTACCCTACGCACGACCTTGAGTTAGCAGCGGTCATATTTGCATTAAAGCTTTGGAGACATTACCTCTACGGAGAGGAGTTCGAGCTTTTCTATGACCACAAGAGCCTTCGCTATATATTCACTCAGAGGGACCTAAATATGAGGCACCGGCGATGGATGGAGACCTTGAAGGACTTTAAGTTCGAGGTTTCTTACCATACTGGCAAGGCCAACCTTGTGACAGACGCGTTGAGCCGCAAGAAGGCTATAGTATTTGCGGCTCCGCTGATGATAACAGAGTGGGATATGGTAGAGTTCATGCGGGACTTCGAGGAAAAACTCATCGTGGAGGAGCCATTTGAGAGTGTCGCGCACATTCGGGTGCGGTCACTTATTAATGATAGGATTATCGAGGCACAGAAGGGCGATGCGCGATTGTCTGAGCTTCGAGAGCAAGCTAGCGATGACAAGGACTCTAAGTGGAGAGTTGGCACAGATGGGGGCCTACGATACCATGGCCGTCTATGCGTCCCAGACATTCATGACTTGAGACAGGAAATTCTCAAGGCTTCCCACAGATCGAAGCTTGCGATGCATCCTGGTAGCACGAAGATGTATCAGGACATGAAGAGATCGTATTGGTGGGACAATATGAAGGCTCATATAGCAGAATATGTCTCTCATTGTCTCACGTGCCAGCAGCTCAAGGCTGAACATCACCGACCTCCTGGACTGCTTCAGCCCATGCCATAGCTGAATGGAAGTGGGACTTCATCTCTATGGATTTCATATCGGGGCTACCGAAGACAAGGAAGGGTTATGACTCTATTTGGGTGATCGTGGACCGGTTAACGAAATCGGCTCACTTCCTCCCAATTAAAGTCTCGAACTCTGCAGACGAGTTGGCCAGGCTGTACATCAAGGAGATTGTGTGTCTGTATGGAGTTCCCTTGGAGATCGTGTCAGACCGAGACACTCGATTCACATCCATCTTCTAGACTCGTATCCAGGAAGCAATGTGTGTGAAGTTGAAGTTCAATACCGCGTTCGACCCACAGACCGACGGGCAGACGGAGCGGGTGAATTAGATTTTGGAGGATATACTGCGGGCTTGTGTTTTGGACTTTAAGGATAGTTGGGACGACTGTCTCTCGTATGTAGAGTTCGCCTACAATAACAGTTTTTAGGTGAGTATTGGTATGGCTTCCTATGAGGCCTTGTATGGGCTCCCTTGCCGAGCACCGCATTGCTGGGTAGAGGTTGGAGAGCGTAGTTTGATTGACCCAAAGATGGTACAGGTGACCTCAGAGAAGATCGATATTATCAGGCGTCGACTTCTGACAGCCCAGAGCAGACAGAAGAGTTATGTCGATATGAGACGGCGAACGCTAGAGTTCGAAGTTGGGGACCATGTATTCCTCCGAGTTTCTCCCATGAAGGGAGTCCTTCGGTTTGGCAAGAAGGGGAAACTTATGCCGCGGTTCATTGGCTCATTCCAGATACTTGATCGAGTGAGTGTGGTAGCATACCGCCTTGCTTTGCCCACACCACTCGCGGGGGTGCACAACGTATTTCATGTATCTATGCTGAACAAATACGTTCCTGATCCTTCCCACATTATCAGATGGGAGCAGGTACAGTTGAGCAAGGATGCTACATATATACTACGACCGGCACGTATCTTAGACAGGAAGGAGCAAGTTTTGCATAGCAAGGTTATCCCACTGGTGAAGGTATTGTGGACACATCATACTGAGGAGGAGGCTACGTGGGAGACAGAAGCCGAGGTTCGTAAGAACTACCCTCAGATTCTCAAGGAGTACGAAAAGGTACTAATTTTGAGGACGAAATTTTTCTTTAAGGGGGGTAGATTATAACGACTTAGAAAATTTTGTACAAAGACCCGAGTACCACCTCAGGCAGAAATCACTCAGGACCAAATCCTGTAGAAATTAGACGAGTTTAACTAAGTGTTAAACAAGATTAGCTATGAAATTCGCTTGAATCACTTTAAATACGATCTGCAAGACCCAAAACTTGTAGAATCATTAACGCTAGGTTACCCTGAAATCTAAGATCAATCTCCTTACCCAGTTGCTCTCGGGAGCACATTGAAACTCCGTATCGAAGCTGGACCACACGTCGAAATTCTGATGACCACGAGACTAAACACTTAGGACCACCTTGCTGGGCTTGACAACCATCTCGGAAATCAAATTCAGATAGTGTCCCAGGGCTATTCGCTTGAGCCCGGAGCAAAGAGTGTGAGAAAACGTGGTTTTCTTTAGAAATTAAATTTAATTTAAGTAATCTAAGACGTGTCGCTTGCGGGCCAGATGTAAGCAACCAGACCGTCGGAATCTGACCCAAATACACCCTCGGATCAGGGAACATTTTCCATACATGTCCATGTACTTGTAACCCTGATCGAGTTTCGGTGACCGTTGAACTGAAACTGGTCCGCCACATGCGATTTGGAAATTCGATTGGGACGAAAACTTAACTTGACCTAGATCTAAGGTCGGTGAGCTTAAGTCCGACCTTTGGCTCAAGGGGGGCTCCGGAAGTGCTCCGTTGAGCTGAAACAGACGCTCTTTGGACATAACCTAAGTATACCTTAGCCCTGGGGTCATTCCCATCAGTTTTAGGCCTATATAAGGACCTTAAACCCTCTCCCATTCACTCCATACGAATTTGAGAAAACCTAGGAGAGAGAAGAGAGTAAAGAGAGGGAAAGTGGGAGAGAAGTGGGAGAAGATTCCTGGTAGTCTATCCTGTCGTTCTATGCGCTTAACCATCCCTATCTAATCGCTATTCCAGCAATTCTAACTCCGTTCTTAGGTAAGAAAACCTAACCCTAATTTGTTCTAGGGTTTCAATTGTTATAAGTGGCGAGATAACTGACTTAACTCATGCTATAGGTTGATATACCATCGTTGATGAAGCCTTAGAGTTTCTAGCGAATTCGTTACGCTTCTATGGCGTAAGGTACGTATTATAGACGTATATGTTATGGTTTTCAAGGCTTTCAATGTCGGTTAATGATTTATTCTTGATGTGGGTGCTATTTCACATGCAAAATGCGTCGTCTGTTTCATGTTACAGTTATATATGAACTATGTGGCATATAGTGCATTCTATATACATGTTGAGATATTTGGATACGTATGGAATTTGGATTTGTGCCTAACATGATTATCTGTCGTGAATATATGCTTGTTACATATGTGACAACTCCTTAGTGAAAGGACTTGCCCTAAATCACGTCACGACAAAAATACGATATATGTGATACAGTGTGTAGCCCAAGTGTTTGTGGAAATGTGTGAATGAATAGGGAATCCGGATTCATGCATGCCATGATTATCCATCGTGGGTGTATGCGCGTGGTATGCAGGGTAACTCCCTAGTGAAAGGATTTAACCTAATATATGTGTAAACAACATATATCATATATGACGATGTATGTAGTCTAAGTGTTTGTAGAAATGTCTGAGTGTGCTAAGTATTATTAAAGAGTACTTTGTATGAGGGTGGAGATATGAATCTCGACTACCTTAATTATGTGTATGATTTCCTACATGTACGTTACATCGTGATGTTTGTTTTATTCATGGAATGAATGTGTGTGCAATCATGTCTGTGTTACATTTCACAACACGCTCATATTATTGTACGAAGTGAATTCATTGTTCTTTATTGCTTTGACTGTCTCAAATGATTACTGGATGAAATTGAGTGAAGTTGGGACTAGGATACAGTTCAGGCAATCGGTAATCGTCCCTGAGTTTGTGGCTGAGATTCAGTCGCCATGTAGGACGTGTTTGACGAACCCAAGTCGTGCGTTGGTCGTCGGCAGTGGTTAGGCCACACGAAGTGCTTACACACTTCATGTCGATCGATACGATGTGCGCTCGTATTAGTCGAGTTCGCCAAGTAACCCAGTTTGCCTATTGTATGTTCACCATGTATGGACGCTATTGTTTGAACCTAAGGTATCAAACTCACCAGTGAAACCCCATTCAACCATGGTACCTCGATCTGCTAAGACTCATGAGCTGGACATGGTGGTATGGGACACCGTGGTCGAGCTGTCGGCCTATGCTGGGGCGAGGAGCCTCCCCGTAGTGACCAGTGAGCAACCCAGACTCGTGAGCCGAATACGGTGGTATGGGACAATATATTTGAGCTGTCGGCCTACACTGATTTGGTGATGAGCCCTTTGTAGTGACTTCGAGCATACTTTGAACCTGCGTAGAGGCGACGAGCCTTCACGTAGTAATCAGAGTATACACTAGGCCTGTACTGATTTGGCAACGACCCATTGCAGCGACCTAGAACCGTAACATCGTATGAGATTTACTAGGACTGACGACCCTAGAATGGATCCTTGTTTGGGAATGATATAACGGAGGTACCTTAGTTTTCCAATCCTGTTGTATGAAAAGGACTAATAAAAACTTGGTAATCACGCTCATAACATCGTACTGCATGTGCCCCGGGTTGAAGAGCACAGAGGGAAGAAAGCATGCCACGACCGTAAGATGGTGTCGCACGAGGGAGTGTAGGCGAGGGCATGCATCATGACTACATTTCATTCTTGCATTAATAAGAGTATCTAGGATTGTTTGATTGTACTGCTTTATCATTACTGCTTGACTAAATTGATAACATGTTAACCTTTGCTCTATGATTCCACTGAGTTGATCACTCACTCCCACGTTTTGGGACGGTGTTCTGAACACCCACCAGACTTTGTCTTAGATGCAGATGATGATGCGACTCAGGAGGCGAAGCCTGACGACTACGATGATCAGGACGAGTTCTCTTATATACAGTTCTCCGGCGGCTTCGCTTAGGCTATCCGGATCGACGGGGCTACAGGGATTATCATTATAGTTGTACTGTTTTGACATTTTGATTTTTGAGACTATTACATGTATATGATGACTCAGTGATGTATTCATACTCTAGAGACCGATCGTGATTTTTTTTACTTATATACATTTATTTATGGCTTTCAGTCTTCCGCTTGCATTTTACAACTTGATCTGGAGTATGAAATATTGTTTTGGTATAATCTCACTCATGATCAATGCACTAACATAGACAACATTTAATCGTAATCATATATGTTGCATAAGTGATGTTTTGGAACTCGGGTGTTGAGTTGCTACTCGACCCCCGATTTTTAGGGCATTACAGATCCTGAAGCTGAAGTATTGGTGATACATCAGTAACATGATTGGGGGAGCTAGGGGAATTAGGAGAGTTGATTGAAGCACGGGAGATCATCAATCAAGCAACCCGAGAAAGCGGTACAAAAGGGGCTCAATCCAACAAGTTGTTATTTGTAAGAGTCCATGTGTACTCATTCCTTGTGTAGGATTGAGTGTAAAGTTTAAATTACCAAAATTGATTAGGTTCTTATATAGGACCTTGGTTCTTGTATAGGACATTGGTTCTTATATAAGACCTAAATCAAAGTCCTTATGTAGGCCACTAGACACGAGTGTGTATGTGTTAGTGTTTGATAGAGCCTCCGACAGGAGTAAACATAGGTCTTTAGACTAGTACCGAAGTTGTTGGTTAGCTGATAAAAAACCAACTAAAGTCTCTTGCAAGAGCCTGGAGGGAGTGTACGCTAAAATCTTTATGTATGACTGCAAAGGTTAGAGGTGAACCTGATTTAAAACCTCTAATAGTGAAATCCAGTACGCTTATGAGTTGAGTTTGTCCACCGATAGTGGAGTAGGAAAACCGAACTACTATATATGCTTATGTTTGGGATTGTATTTGAGCACTTGTTCAATTATACTTATGTGATTGAATGTTTAATTATATATATATATATGTATATATATATATATATGTATATATATATATATATATATATATATATGTATATATATATATATATGTATATATATATATATGCATGATTAGATAAATGCTAAGAGTTTATATGTAGCACATCCCACATACACATGTACACTATCATATTTATAGATTAGTTTCTTAATTGCCACATCTTTAGGACCTTATCAACTGGTTGGATGGCAAATAAACATTATGGTGGGCCCTACTAAGTTTTTAATGGTAGGCGAATATTGTTGTGTAGTCTACCTCTGATTTGGATTTACCTCATTTTTGGGTTCATGGTCTAAAACAAGATGGACAAATTGATGGATGGCATTGATAAAGCACATACATCATGGTGAGGCCCACGAAGCTTTGACACCAGCTAGCTCGTTGGTACATGTTGCGGTCACTAGTCAAACCACGTCCCTCATGGATGGTGGGCACGAATTGGGTACTACCACAAAACCTAGCTAGAGGCAAACGATCAAGTCAGGGCTCTTTGGGGCCACCATGGTATATGTGTTTTATCCAAGTCCTCCATCCATTTTGAAAGATTGTTTTAGATCATGAGTCTAAATAGGAGGCAAATTGAAGGCTTGAGCAAACCACATCATAGGAAGCAGTGGTGACAACGACCCCCATCGATCAAACCTTCCAAGGGCCCACTGTGATATTTATTTGCCATCCAATATATTCATAAGCTCACATAGACCTTAAAGAAGGGAAAATATAAATATCACTTGGTCCAAAACTTTTGTGGCCTCCATGAGGTTTTTAGTGGTAAGCATTCAATCTTCACTATTTCCTATAATGTGGTCCACTTGAGCATTTTGATGCTCCATTTTTGGTCTCATCGCCTAAAATGATTAGTCAAAAAGATAGACAAGTGTGGATAAAACATATACATTATGGTGAGCCCTACAGGGCCCATCTCTAGCTACATCACCACCCATAGATGGTTGGTTAATGTTAGGATCACGTCAGTTGCTCACCGTTAATTATGTATATACCTATTAGGGCCGGTCGTAAATGCATACATACATATATGCAGAGCACTGGCATGGTATTACTACCAGCACAACTTGCGGGCTATTGAGGGGCTTAACGCGGAGCTTGCATCTAAGTTGTTATGTCGATCATGTTAGTCTCTCATATTCACAGCAGAAGCCAAAAATTAGGCTGATCTAATACTCAAGTGGGCCACATCACAAGGAACGATGATAAATCATGCTTAAAATATATTGTACATATGTAAGCAATAATTAAAATGATTCAACAATTTCTAAAACGCCACCCTTTGGAATTGCCGAATATCAATGGATGCTAGGATGATGTGTGGATGGTTCTATTCTGTTTTAGATAGTTTATACCCTTCGATTGATTTGACCAATGAAACAAATTTCCTGACAGGCTATCTCTAAGATATAATATATTCAACATGGCTTTTCCCACTATGCACAGAATGTGAATAAACTCAAAACGCAGCGCCACTTTACAATATCTTCATATGCCCATGGTAGAAGGGAACAGAAAACTAATTTAATTTCTTTTTTATTTTGTTTTGTGCTATATTGAAAAAATCATGCCCATTTCTCATATATAGATCACCAAAACGTGGACCATTACAAAAGACTCATTGAAGGATGGACTATTTTTTATCATTTCTGATTGCAATTGATATGCTAGCTATTATATAACACATTTCTCATAATGGAAATGATCCAGTTATTAATGGGCCTCCTTAAAATAAAAAAATAAAAAATATATAATAATAATAAAAGATAGATTAAAAGGATATGCATTAACAACAATTTTTTATTTTCAAATTTGAATTAAAAATATTAATTAGAAAAACAAAAAACAAAACTATCTTTTGTTTGAAATACTTCAACAAAACTTAATTCACCATATGTGGCCTACTTAAGCTTTGGATTGGCCTACTTTTTTGTGGGTCCCTTCATGCTGGTTGTCATGGCTAATGCATGCATCAGTCTATCAAGTGATACCCAACTCGTCTGACTTGACTCTTAGTTGGTTGGGACACATATAGCTCAGTACCACGAGTAAGCCCTATTAACCCCACTAGGGGTTAGGCCTCTTCATCCCTACACGAGTGAGTCATGATGCAATTAGATCTTGGTTGGCACAAGTAGCTAGGTTAAAAATAAATAAATAAAAGAGTTTCAATAACATATACAGAACATGGTGGACCCCACCTCCTGGGAGGTTTAATTGTTCATTTATCCCCACCCACTTGCTCTTGTGGTGTAGCCCAGTTTCATTTCCCTTGGGACCACTTTTAAATCCCGCCAGCCTAAAATGGAAGGGTCATTGTAGCTTGACCAGCTCGCTAGACCCAACTTTTTATATGTACATATGTTATTCTACAAATAAGTCATTCTAATCATAAATTAGTAAACCATTATCTTGAACGTAGATAGTTTCTTTCGTCTAAAATATTTATTCTGTATATGTGTAGTTAGAGCTGTACACGAGCAGACTATGGCTCGAGTACTCGCTCGACTCGACTCGGAATACTCGACTCGTACTCGACTCGCCTGAGTTAGAGCCGAGTACGAGCGGGTTTTCACTGCTCGTTTACATTACGAGTAGAGTACGAGTCTATCGGTACTCGACTCGGTACTCGACTAGGTACTCGACTTGTTACTCGACTCGTACATGTGTATTATATAAATGCCCGAAAAAAAAAAACCCTACCCCCACCCGTCATTTTCCCGTCCAGCACTCAACTCGCTCAAACCCCACCCCACCCCACCCCACCCCACCCCACCCCACCCGTCGTTTTCAAGTAGCGCCCGACCCCTTCCCTCCCAGCGAGCATTTAAAAATTTCTCTCTCTCTCTCCCTCTCCCAGAGCCAGAGGCCAGAGCCCGTCCGACCGTCCTTCTTCTTCCCTCTCTATCTCTCACACTCGCCCCTGTTCGGTGGTGCTAGACCCTGCCGCTCGTCCCTGCATCCTCTCCGGTGCCTCAGCTCGTCACTGTCACTCATCCGGTGCCTCAGCTCTTCACTGTCACTCGTCCGGTGCCTCAGCTCTTCGCTGCCATCGCCCTGCCCTGCACGCAGCTGCCGCCTGCCGGTCGTCCCTCTTCTGCTCGCCCGGTAAGGCCTGGGGTGGATTTTTTATTTTTTGTTGCTAATATATGGTAGAAATTGCTAATATAATTGTGGGATTAAGATCGTTGGAGGAGGATTGAACGCCCGGTCGGTACGATTGAACTTTCTAGGGCCTGTTTGGCCGGGCGAACTGGATGAGATTAGATCCAATTTTACGGCGTGTTTGGCCAGGCGAATTGGATGGAATCCAATTTTAGGGCCTGTTTGGCCTGACGAATTGGATGGGATCCAATTTTAGGGCCTGTTTGGCTGGACGAACTGGATGGGATTATATCCAATTTTAGGGCCTGTTTGGCCGGGCGAACGCCCAGTCGCCCACCATTAAAAACTTTTTGGGGCCCACTGACCACTGTACTGTTTACTTGCCTCCAATTTTAGGGCCTGTTTGGCCGGGCGAACGCCCAGTCGCCCACCACTTTTAGGGCCTGTTTGGCCGGCGTGTTTACTTAGATTTGGATATGCTTCATTTTTTTTGGCACACATTAAATTGAGAGGGCAAAATAGATGGATATACAATACATACATTGAATTGACTTAATTTACTTTATAAATGACAATTTACTTTTTACTTTGTTAGTGTTAAATGCCACCACATTAAGATGTCTTTGGCTTTTCATATGACATATTGTTAATTGTTATTAGTTAGCTATATGATAAATGTCAATTTCAGCATGCTCCTTTGTTTGCATAGATATGAATTATTTGTATTGTTCTAGTTGTAGACTTGTAGTATATAGGATAATCAGTTGCCCATTTGAAGATTTTTATGTTGCCAGACATAGATTCAGTGTGTTCTTGGATGCATAGAAATCGTTCAAATTGTCCCTTTTTGGACAGTTCAGGGTTAGATAGATTGTAATGTCTTCATTTATTCCAATTTAAATACATATGCCTGTTCTAGTTTCGTCTCTCTTTTTCTCTCTGGATATATTTCATGTATTTATTTTCGTCGTCAAATGTCCACACTTTGTGTTGATGATTGACATGAGAATCAAATACAAGATTAATATATTCTGGAGAGATAAGGGGAGATGCTGCCGGAATTTCGGCGTAGCATTTAAATTGGAAAATGAAGCATTACAATCCATCTAACTTTGAATGGGTGACTGATTTAGACAGTTAAGTAATTATTCCCGTCTAGCGGTCTAGCCGTCTAGCCATCTAGGACCCTAGCCCCTAGGTATAGCCGTATAATATATCGAGAATTTTATTTTATAAATGGCTAGTCAAGACGAAAGCCTAAATACCCCTGGAATGGGTGCATCGGCCACATCTCCTCTAATAGTAGAGGGAGACACAGACACGTCAACCGCATGCAAAGGGAAGAAGAAGAGATCAGCAGTGTGGGATGATTTCGAAGATGTGACAGTTAACGGTGTACAAAAGATAAAGTGTAATAACTGTAAAGGGTTATTCAGCAAGATTCCAGGAGGAACTACGACACATCTAATTAGACATTTGAAGACGTGTCCTAAGAAAGCAAGACTCCCTCCTCCCGGCCAACAGACGTTGTCATTTACGAAGTCAAAAGGAGACGACTCTCAAGGCGTAGTGTCCACTCATAAGTTTGATAAGGAGAAGCTGAATGAGTGGTTTGCTAGATTAGTGATTTTGGAAGAAAAACCTTTCAGAATGATTGAAAGTAAAGGGTTTAGGGCTTTCTGTCAATTCCTTAACCCTCGGGTCGAGAATGTCTCCCGCGTCACAGTGCAGAGAGAAAGCATGAAGATGTACATAAAGGAGAAGATGAAACTGAAAGAAGTTTTAGCTTCAGTGAACAGAATAGCTTTGACTTCTGATTTATGGACGACGTCCAATCAAAGAAAAGGATACATTTCATTAACCGCTCACTATGTCGATAAGGATTGGAAACTATGCAAGAGAATTTTGAACTTCAAACACCTTCCTCCTCTACATACTGGTTTACTTATTTCAGATTGCATCTACAGTTGTCTAGAAGGCTGGGGCATTGAGAAGAAAATTTCAGCAATAACTTTAGACAATGCTTCAGCAAATGACAGTGTCATTTCATGCTTACGTAACCAGTTCAGGGCTACAGGAAATTTATTTTTTGAAGGAAAAATATTTCAGGTTAGATGTTGTGCCCATATTATAAATTTGATTGTACAAGAAGGGCTGAAAGCAATCGACGACACTATAGAGAACATAAGAGAAACTGTGAAATATATAAGGGGGTCGCCATCGAGGCTGAGTGTATGGAATGGCATCATCCAACATTTGAATGTGCCATCTAAAAAAACGTTGAAGTTGAATGTCTGTACACGTTGGAACTCGACCTATGAAATGTTAGATGCGGCAATAGAATTACAGTTTGCATTTCCTGAATATGCGGCGCGTGACAGAACGTATTCTTGGTTGCCGAGCACAGATGATTGGGTCAAAGCACAACAAGTTCACACATTTCTCCAAGTTTTCTACGATTGCACGAAGATTTTTTCTGGGAATCAGTATCCAACCGCGAATCTGTTTCTTCCGTCTCTTTGGAAGATTAAGGATGCTCTGCAGAAAAAAGCCAGTGCGGGTCCAGATTTCATACGTCAGATGACAGTTGGTATGAAGACGAAGTTCGATAAATACTGGCACGAATGTCATCTGTTGATGTCCTTGGCAGTTGTTCTTGATCCCCGTTGTAATATGGGATTGGTTAGCTTTATTTTCATGAATCTTTATCCTACTGAAAGAGTGGCAGCAGAAACGTCTAAGGTTCGTGAAGCCCTTGAAGATCTATATAAATCGTATGTTAATACTTTACCTGCAGTGGGTGTTGAAGAAAGTAGAGATGCGGATATTTCTGTACCTGGTAATCCGGATGTGCTAAATGAATACATATCATATTTGGCACAAGCATGAATGAGAGTTGATACTAAGGAATCAGAGTTAGAAATGTACCTCAAGGAGTCAATCGTAGTGCGAGCTGAATTTGATGTGTTGGAATGGTGGAAGATGAGGGTTAATGAATCAAAATACCCTACATTATCTGTGATGGCACGGGACATATTATCAATACCAGTTTCAACAGTGGCATCAGAATCCGCATTCAGCACAGGGAGCAGGGTTGTGAGCAAGTATCGAAGCTCACTTTCGCCAAACACAGTTGAAGCGTTGATTTGTACGCAAGATTGGTTGCGCCCGATATGGGGAGGAGATATGAATAATGATGATGAAGAAGAGGAGATTGAGATTCGTGATGAGTCTCTACCTACAGATCAGCAATTATTTTCGATTTTTCAATTTTTTTGGCTGAATGTTGAATGATCTGTAATATTATTTCACTGCAACTGCAAACACGAAAGTGTTGGTCCTTTTGGAATGTGGTTTGGAAGACTTTGAATCATTGATATTTATTTACATATGCCTGTTCATTTACTTTTATTTTTGAATTTTGATACATTTATATTACTTTCTTTTGTTGCTATATCAAGTTCAATTTATTTATCAATATTCTGATTTTTTTTTATTAAAAATTGAATGTAGATATGTCGTCATCTGAGCCATCGACAAACATTTGGGACTATGCTTCCCTAGTTGAATCACCGCCACGGTCTGGAAAAACAAAGATTAAGTGTGGTTTGTGTGGCGCAAAGTTTGTGCACAAGACTAATTGTTTTCGCCTACACTTGTCATGTCGAGGTGGTGATGCAAAACCATGCCCCAATGCCCCTAAGGATGTCCAAATTCTTTTTCAAGCCCTGTTAGATTCGAATAGAAAGCCTTCCACTCCATCCAAACCTTCTGCTTCTGGATCTGGTACACAAATGACATCCACAAAAAATGCAGAGGAGGAAGCCAGATTAAAAGCTTTGGAGGAAGAACAATTCCAAATCGCCATAAAACGCAGTATGGAAGATGCTTCTAGACTTCAGCGATATTCGAGTCAAAGACAACACGATGTTGAAGCAGGGTCAAGTTACTCGTCGAGTACGACAAATAAGAAGAAGAAAAAGAGTAACAAATTGAAATTTCTGACTCGTCTCGGTGAATTTTATAGGGCATTGGGTACTACATACAATTCTTCACATAAAGCAAGTTTGAAAAATCTAGTTGAAAGTGTAGAAGAGCACGAAGGAAAAATCTCTTCACTTTCTGACTCAGAGGAAGTGAATCAATTTGTATATGAAAAAATATATAGCAATTCCGATGGATGAGATGACAATATAGGAACAGGAAGACACTCATCTTATAGAGGTTATTAGTTATAAATTGTCATTTGAACAATGTAATGTAATTATGTAAATACGTTAATGTAATTATGTAACAATGTAATGTAATTATGTGCATTTTATATATTTTATTGTTTCGTTTAACTTTTCAATTGACAATCGAATTGAAATTCAAATTAATTTCAATTTATAACTTGAACTTGGCTCAAAGCTCGAACTCGTTACTCGAAAACCCTACTCGAATTGGGCTCAAATTCAGACTCGGACTCGAACTCGCCTCGAAAACTCGCACTCGGTACTCAACTCGTGTGCTCGTACTCGGACTCGACTCGAAAACTCGGCCTCGACTCGACTCGTTTACTACTCGTACTCGGCTCGTACTCGGGCGAGTAGAGTACGAGCAGGGGGTCATGCTACTCGGCCGAGTAGAGCCCGAGTACTAGCAGCGGTCGGTCGTTAAGAGTCGAGTACGAGTAGGGCAATACTCGATTCGACTCGACTCGTGTACAACTCTGTGTAGTACACTTTACCAACAGATATATTAGGAAAATTAAAGTTGACAAACTTTATTAATGGTCTTGGGCCTCATGTGCTAGGCATGGCCAGGCCCATTATGACCCTAAAAAAACACATAAAAGATATTACTGTGATTTTTTTCTTTTCTCTCTTTCTTTGGTCTTAAAATCTAACAAATTTAGGAGCGGCTGATACGGGCAGGGCCCAGCCCAGTACTACACTTGGCTTGAGGACAGACCCGAGTTTGTAATCTAGGCTGTGTTCAGTCGGGGCCAATGGTAAATGGCCCTTAAATAAAAAGAATAGATGGGTAAAAGACGTTTTCTAGCTGTTCCTATTCAACAGACATGCATAGTTTAATCTCAATGGATCCATATCATATTTCAGTGGTCCAAACTATTTACACGATGGACCACATCTTTGATCGAGGATAAACTAAATAATAATTAATATACCGATAAATTGAACTATTTGAACCTTTGATCATCCGACTCCTTTCCTTATGCCATGAGCCCCAGGGGCACGGCCTGAGCCATTTCAGGCTAATTAAGGCTAGGCCTGCACCCAACCCTAGCTAGCCCAATTTTGAACTCTTGGGGAACCTCTTTTGTAAAGGGACCATGTTGCCCATTTCAAGAGGATGGCCGTACCTTGTAGTTCACTGGGCCCAGAATCATGATGGACCACTCATTAGATGTCTCACACTTGTAAGTTAAAAGTACACCATTCATGAGAAATTTTCTAGCCATCTATTTATTCATGGACTCAAAACCTACATTAGGCGACATCCTGATTCACAGGCAGGCTGGGGCCCATATATTAAGCCAGCCTGAGTCCCTGACTAATCAACATGGGCTTCTTTTCAAACGAGTCTCATGCATGAGAACGTGAATGGTGCCCTAATGCTCCCAATGTAGCACCATTAAAGGATTGACTAAGTTGATTTTTGAGCCAGATGATCTACATTGTCCAAATCAACCGTGGATGGTTGAATCTTGCTCCATGATGCACACACGTATGGTGTGTAGATAGGTCTTGTGCATGTGGGTGGATGTAGCAAGCCTAGAGATTAGTGTTGTTAATAGGCCGGGCCTGGAGTTGTCATGGGCCCAGATTTTGTACTATTGGGCCAGGCCTATTTGAAAATTTGATTTTCTGGCCTAAACCCGGTCCATCGGCCGCCCCAGTGGAGATTGGTGAATAATAATGATAGGGGAAACAGAGCATGCTGGATGATACGCAAGCACTGAGAAATCATACACCTATCACATAAGTAAATAGAGTTGGGCATCGGACCGAGTCAGACCGGATTCGGTTCAACTCACTCCAGTCCAAAATCTACGTGGGTAGATCCGAATCCGTTCCAATCCGGCGTTGGGTACGGGACATCAGACCTGATCCGATCCGATGCACGGTTGGTCTGACCCGAACCGAGTCCGACTCGTTCAAGGAAACTGGATCGGATCGGATTCGATACGATCCTATTTGAATTTGAATTTTTTAACGGTGAATATCATTATTCTTGCTGCTATTTTCGGTGTGGTCCATTTAAGCTTTAGATATGATTCGTTTTTTTTTTTTTTTCCAAATGCTATAAAATAATCATTAAAAATGGGTAAATGGTATGGATATGATAAATACATCATTGTGAGCCCATGTTAATCTCGTTTGAGCCGTTCGTACAACTTGGAACTTGAGGCACCTGGTTACGTGAAAGGCAGGCAGCGGTAACATGCTGTGAACGAAAGTGTGGTGCGTATCAGCGGTGTATAATGTATTTACATTAGCAAGTGAAGAGGGTCTGATCATGGTGTATGTGTTATATCAAAACCGTCCATCCATCTGGAAAGCTTGTTTTAAATCTTGAGACGAAAAGAAGATAGATCTAACTATCGAGTGGGCCACACTGAAAAAAGTAGTAGGGATTGAACGTCTACCATTAAAACTCTTTTTGGGGTCACACTCTAATAGAAGTTTTGGATCGATTTCAAATTTATTTTTCTTCTTAATTTAAATCTTTGTGACCTTATGAAAAGATTGGATGGAAAATAAACGTTATGGTGGGCCCTACGAATTGTTTAAAGGTGAAAATTATTCTATGTTGCTATTTGTGGTGTGGTCCAGATGATCTTTGGATATGATTCATTTTTTTAGATAATGCTGTAAAATGATTTCTAAATATATATGAACGGTGTAGATATAATAAATACATCACCGTGGGGCCATATAACTTTGATCTCCTTTGAACCGTTCGTACAACTCACAGCTTGAGGAGTGTAGCTGCGTTAGTGCTCGTTCCACGACACGTACCTACAGCTTGGTGCATAGCCAACTACGAAATCGGATTGCGTACTCAGTATGCTTTTATCGTACTGAGTAAACTCAGTTGGGCCCACTGTTAATGTATGTGGTTTATCCACACCGTCCATCCTTTTTACTGATAATTTTAGGGGTTGATACCAAATTGAAGTGAATCCAAAGCTCAAGTGGACCATTACACAAGAAACAGTGTGGAATAATGATTTCCACCGTTGAAATCTTCCTAGGGTCCAAATTAATTTTTATTTGTCATCCGACCCATTCATAAGATCACAAAGACATGGATGAAGAGAAATCACAAACATCAGCTTGATCCAAAACTTCTTTGGCCTTCAAAAAATTTTCAATGGTAGAGGTTCAATCAAACTGTTTCTTATAGTGTGGTCCACTTGAGATTTTAATTTGCTTCATTTTTGGGATCTAGTCCTAAAATTATCTGTTAATAAGGATTAATGGAGTGGATAAAATAAATAAATAACAGTGGACCCCACACAGTTTACTCAGTATGTTATGGGTACTAAGTTACTCAGTACGCAATCCGCTTCCGCCAGCTATGTACATAGCTGTCTCTGTCTACAGTACGGTACACCAACAACTCCTCTTTCATTTGTACACCCTAAAATCTGTTGGGGCCCCACCTTGAATGCATATGGTTTATCCACGCCGACTATTCTTTTTTGCAGATCATTTTAGTCGTTGAACCCAAAATTGATGCATATCCAAAGCTCAAGCGAACCATACTACGGGAAAAAAATAGAAATTTCAATAAGAACAACTTCGGATTGGGTAGGATCAGATAGGTCCGGATCCATTCGGATTGGATTTTCGGGTCGGGTCGGGTCAGATCATGGCCAATCCGAACTCGACCCAAAAAATTATCGGATCTAGATGGGGCTACCCAATCCGCACCGATCTAGATCGTCGGTTCGGTTCTGATCGGGTCAGATTGGGTCTGGTCGGTTCAGATCCACCGGATTGGGTCTGTTTTGCCCAGCTCTATAAGTAAATCAAATTCAACTAGCCAAACTACGAGCCCAATTCAGATGTATCATAAACCAAAATTACACATTCTAGATTATATAACTGCTGAATTAGTGGATGTTGTTTGAAAAGTCGAAATGAAAAATATCCAATAGTCCTATTTCTGCAAACAATTGTCCACGAATTGTTCTACTGATCTAATTATGATATTTTTCACTGAGTTACTGTGGGTTTCACAATTTAGGCAGTTTAAATTGAGTTAACATATGCCAGCTGTAAAATTTACCATGCATCATATGCTACCAGAGTATCAGATAACGCTTGGCATCAGAGGTGGCAGTGGGCCTGACTAGGGCCAAGCTGAGGTTGCCCTAGCCACGCCCTTCTCCTGGAAGCCCTGACCCAAATCAGATAAATATGAATGAAATATTCAAAGGTTGAAAGTAGTCCAATCTAAGAAATTTTGTTCGATATCCCTTCCATCCAATAAGAATCAAATTATGTCAATGATTCGATAATTGAAATATGATGGGCTTTTAAACTATACATATTGTTGAATCAGAACCACTCACACTTTCTTTAAACTATTAATTCCTTTTGTATGATAGTGGATTACTTGATGATTGGATGGGCTAATGAGATGGGTGTGGTCCAACTTGGACATTGGGCCAAGATTTCAATCTTGGGCCTGGCCCACCACAGACATCAGGCTGAGATTTCAAGCTAGCCTAGCCCTAACCTTGATGGACCAGGGAGGACATTCGGCACATTGTCATCCCTACGTAATATATGGCAATCATATTGTAAGAGGGGCAAGAATTGTTCTAGGCTTCCTATACTTCAAAGGTTTTATTGAATATGTCAGATTTTGGTACCGTTTTTTGGAATGATTTATATAACTAGGAACTTCGGTGGATTTGGGTTCTAGTTCTTGCCTTAGTGGTAAACTCTCGGGAGTTTCAACATAGGTCATGGGTTCGAAGCACATAGGTGGTGAAATCCCACTAGTCAGGTGCGCGTGTAGGGGTGTACATCGAGTCGAACCAAGTTGAGTTGGCCTCAGTTCGACTTGGCTCGGCCACTAGCTGACCTCAGCTCGCACTCGGCTCGGCTCGGTCCTTGAGCCTAACTGGCTAGCTGGACTCGGTTCGGTCAGCAACTCAGGCCGAGTTCGAGCCAAGATCAAGCTGAGTTTGCCATTAAGGCATTTCCACAAACACCTGGACTGCACCTTCAAAATCCCTCTATATGTGAAACAAAAGCAATGGTTTTACAAGTATTTTATCAAACACCTTCTGTCACGCCCTAGACTCAGTAACCGGACTCACAAGGAACCCGATAGCCGGTTCTGGCCGCAACAGCCTCCGTAGTACCCCATTCTTGACTCCTGAGGCAAGTTCCGATCCTGGGATCCTACAAGGAGGATTTTCATAATTGTATATCCATTCCAATAAGAGCATACCCAAGATCACAGCAAGTACATCTCAGAAATAACAAAGGCACACATTGCAAAATCCACTATAAATTTGAACTTTAGATACAAGGCTGAAAGGAAAATACATCTGATGACAAAAGAAGAAGGAAAGCAGATCTGCAACACTGGGTCCTCGACTCAACTCCTATTTAAGCTCTGCTACTACGACGCCGACTTAGGATCTCCTACACGCATCAATCGTGCATAAGCTTATAGAAAACTTAGAGGGTGGTAAAAGTGTGTGACAATGGTGCGTAAAATAATAATAGGAGATACAGAAGGGAAACATGATCAATGCCAATATCACTAACCTTACCAAGGCTAAGTCATGAATGCAGGAAGTCATACTAAGGCTATGCAATGCAATGAGGCTTATACAACCGATATAAATGCAATGCGAAGTAATGTCAATGCTCATAACTAGTCCTCATATCCAACATATTTCTATCATAAAGAATATCACCGGGGTCTAATGCACTACAGGATGACTGCCGCTCTCAAGACCGCACAGTCAAACGAGCGTAAGAGACCACACTACTCGCCTGTGGACAGCTGATCACCGGCAATGTTCAACGATAGCGGACTCACTCACGAGCTGGTCAGACTCAGCCTAGTATGCCCACTCACTCAGGAGGATAAGGTCACATCCCATCTCAACCGACTACATGACAGTGGGAGACGCGACCTAATGGTGTAAGACACTCAGGCGCTCAAAATTTCCACTCGGTCACGGCATTGAGGCGTTCTCTAGGTACCTTTAAGTTTTAGGGGCTTTCACCCAGGGATATCCTGTACACCCCAAATGCTCAAATGATATATTTTCGGTGTCCACATACGGCCATCCATGAATGCCCCTGTGAGGCAAGGCCCTAATGAAGCAAGGGCAATAATATCCTATGAGATGTGATGCCAAATGCATGAATCACGCATACCAATCATGCATTAGCTCCAAGCACTCAATTGCATAAGAGGGGAACTCCATCCTCCTATCATAGCAACCTAATGACCACACACAAATGTAATCCAAACACTCCATGATGCATATGGGTCATGAGAGTGCGCCATATGGTGATTTATAACATACTCCTCCTTCCAAGGAGGGAATCAAGCATAGGTACTTAGACAATTAATCTAAGAACAATCCTCTAGTGGGGCCCAATACTTTGGGGTATCCACAAAGCTAAGGAGGGCAATATATAAGCCTAAAGGAATAAGCGATCCTAACGAGGGCATATGGTGGGCCTTAAACCACCCATAACAACCCATGAGCCTACCTTAGGGCCACCAAGGACATCCAACTTGACTGGGTCACGAAGGTAGCCCGCCACTATTCGAAAAAGAAACAAGGCCTAAGGCCTAAACAATCATGGCCTAGAGGGCTATACACCAAGCCCAACACATAGGCAATATGGTGGCCCTCAAGCAAAGTTTGGGCCCAACCATAAAGGTCATAAACCCACATATTGTGGTGGGCCTAATGGGCAGCCCAACAATCCAACCATAAGGGCAATCCTTATACTTAATCCAAGTGAGTTGGGCCCTCACAACTTGGCCCAAGTACAATAGTTATTTGGTGGACAACCAAGGGTCCAACTACTTGCATATTATGGCCCACAAACCCATCATAATAAGTAGAAAAAATGTAGGCTCAAAGGTCAAGGGGCCTATCTAGAAAGTTCCAAGACAATGGCCTAAAAGTCCAACAATTAGCTAGAATATGGACCGACCCAATAAAACCCAACGGGGTGGGCCTCAAGAGTGCACTAACTAAGCCCAAAGGTACATCAGGAAATGGCAAGATTATGTGTATAAACATCCTTAAATCTGGTAGGCCATGCTGCCCCAACATGCCTTTAAGGGCAGTCAGTTTGGGCCTATTGCTGGAATTCCAGCCTAACCTATTTTCTAAGCTTGCTGGAGTCCAACAATAATTACTTTATTTAAGTATATTGTTCACTAGTGACCCACACACATCTCTGTGGTCCCATCAGATGAGAAGAGTGATGATACACATATAAGAAGGGGACCATGCTGCTATACTGGATGTCCAGCACTAGCCCAATCAGCCAGGGCGTCCCAAGGTCGACAGTCAAGGGGCTTGGACAACACCCCCCTGATGGACATCAAAGTGGGCCCCACATGTGGACGTCCTCTAAGGAAGTGGGCCATGTCCCATGTGGACTATAATGGATGAACGGGTGGATACAAAACACATCAAGGTGGGCCGTGTGGGAGGGTGGACGGCCAACCCATGCTGGACGTCCTAGCCTTGGGCGTCCAGCCTAATGGGCCGGTCCAGTCCTCGTCGAAGGCTGCTCAGGGGTCCGTTGGCCCCAAGATTTGGTAAGTAGGTCCTATCACGGGTGAACCACCTCCTTACAAATTTCAGATTTTATTGAATTAGGAAAGTATTTATTTGAATTAAAAGAAATTGTCTACCCAAAAATCTGGTTAGAGCAGAATTTATGCCTGACCCTGTTTGAGCACCGAATGGGGTGGGCCCAAGGTCTCCAAAAACTTGGGAAAATTTGATTTAACATCATCCCCTATGTATAGTACAAGGTAGGGTCCGCCAAAGTGGCCCACATATTAAAAACTATTTTATATTTTAAGTTTTCCATACTATAATGTTGCTGGAATTTACAGTAGAAATCCAACAATGTCCACCTTACTTGGGCCACACCTTTAGGACCTCATCAAGGTCAGATGGGGCAGAAATTTTGGGGGATCAAGATGGGATCCCCACCTTTCAGAAAAGTATATTTGATGGGTAAGAAAACTCCTCTAAACAGTCCCAAAATCTGGTTCAAAATCATATATCCAATGGGTCTGAAATTTGGACAACAACATATGTTGTCCATTTCCAGCCCATAGAAAAATATCCAAGGGGATTAATGCTCAAATAATAGAAGTGGGGTCCACCTAGATGGACCACAAAATTTCAGACCCATTCCCAATTAAAGATCTCAAGAAAATCAAGCATTTGAGGTCATCCAACCCATGCATGCAACATGCATAGGGACGTCCAACCTTGTGGGCCTGGACGTCCCAAAAATCTAAGGGTCTGAGACGTTTGTGGCACATCAGTAGGCCACCAATCATTAGGAGAAAATTAGAGAAAAGAAATAGAGAGAAAGAGAGAGAGAGGGAGAGTGTAACATCCCGAAAAATTGGGGGTCGAGCATAACTCAACACCCGAGTTTCCAGAACATCACTTATGCAACATAGATAATGATGATTAAATGTTGTCTGCATTAATGTAGTGAACATGAGTGAGATTAAGCCAAAACAACATATCATACTCCAGAGACAGTTAAATTGCAAGCGGAAGACTGTGATAGATATATAAAATATATAAAAATAGTGGTGAGTCTCCAGAGTGTGATAATGTTACCAGGTTAATGAATTGCAAGTACAGTTCAAATTATTCCAAATGTGTAGTGTCATCTTGTCAACATCCCTGCAAACCCCGTCGATCAAGGCACGACTCACATGAAGCTGTCCGAAAACCACATATACGAGAAAGCATCCTCGTCGTCACAAAAGTCCGGCTCCACCTCAGGAGTAGCGTCGCCATCTGCAATCAGACAAAGTCTAGTGGGTGTTCGGAACACCGTCCCCTAACGTGGGAGTGAGTGATCAACTCAATGGAACAATAAAGCATAGGTTAACATGTTATCAATTCAGTCAAGCAGTAATGATAAAGTAGTAAAATCAAACACTCATAACTACTCTTATTAATGCAAGTATGAATGTAGTCATGATGTATGCCCTCACCACACCCTCCCTCGTGCGACACCATCTCACGTTCGCGGCATGCTTTCATCCCCTCAGTGCTTCACATCTTTTAGGCACATGCAATGCATGATGAGCATGATTACCGAGTTATTATTAGTCCATTTCAAACAGCAGGATTGAGAAACTAAGGTACCTCCCTTCTATTATTCCCAAACATGATCCATTCTAGGGTCGTCAGTCCTAGTTAATCTCAGACGATGGTGTGTTTTCTAGGTCACTGTAAAGGCTGCCAGGGCTGTTACGCACAAAGGTTACACCACTCCCCCATCACCTCTTTAACGATTCATCACTATACAGAAACAGGCCTAGTTCATACTCCATACATCGTGGCAAAACTCTAAGGCTCACTGCAATTCCAGAGTATGCTCGAGGTCACTACAAAGGGCTGTCAGGGCTGTTGCTCGCATTCGTTGCACCACTCTCCCATCACCTTATCAATGTAGGCCGACAACACGAATATAGTGTCCCATACCACCATAATCGGCTCACGAGTTTGGTTACTCACTGGTCACTACGGGGAGGCACATGGCCCCAGCGTAGGCCGACAGATCGACACACAGTGTCCCATACCACCATGCCTGGCTATGAGTCTTAGCGGATTGAGGTACCATGGTTAAAGGGATTCCATTGGTAAGTTTGGTACCCTAGGTTCAAGCAGAGGCGTCCAAACATGGTGAACATACATAAGACAGATCGTTACTTGACGAGCTCGGCTAGCTCGAGCGCACATCAAGTTGAACGATATGAAGCGCAATGAGCACTTCGTGTGGCCAACCACTATCGCCAACCGAAGTACGACTCGAGTTCGTCGAACACATCTCACGTGGCAAATGAATCACAGCCACGAATTCAACTCTGGTACCGATTGTCTGGACTATAATCATAGCCCCAAACACAATCAATTGCAGATAGATAAAGCAGTAGTGGGATCAAGATTCAACTCATACAATCAGGTCTGGTATTATCCGTTTAGGGCTGCCAGGGCTATTGCATGCATTCATTGCTCCACTCCCCCATCACCCATGACGGATCATACAAGTAAATATGAATTTAAACATATGCATTACATAGATAAAATCATAAAAGCAGTTGAGCATGTTATGAAGCACAACACAAGCATGAGTTTGTACATGTTCAATTCCTAATCACAAAACTATCCAAGGAAATCATACACAGTTAAAAGAGGTTGAGAATCATATCTCAACACCCCTTATACATTACAATTTCTAACTACTACTCATTCAAACATTTCAACAAACACTTTAAAAATACATACATCAACATACATGACATATGTTGATCACATAGGCATTAGGCCAAATCCTTTCACTAGGGAGTTGCCCCAATCATAACACGCGTACACCCACGGTGGATATTCATGGCAAGCAGGAATCCAAGTTCCATATTCATTCAGTTATTTCTACAAACACTTGGGCCACACATTTCAATATAATAGTGAATATTGGCCGTGGCGTGATTTAGGGCAAATCCTTTCGTCAAAGGGGGATCGCCAATACAACAATCATATATCCATGACAATTAGTCATGGCGAGCACGAATGAGAATCTATACTCATTCGGTCATTTTCACAAACACTTAGAATACACTATTACAACATACACGGTGTATGTTAGCAAAACATGTATTAGGGCTATCCTTTCGCCAAGTAAGTATTTTACGCATATAATATATTTATACAACAATAATCATGGCAACCACATCTCTAAAATATATGTATACGGTACTTTCTACAATACAGTATTTCAACATACATAGTGTATATAGTAAACATGTATTTGGGCGAATCCTTTCGCCAAACAAGTAATTTATCCACATATAATATATTCATACAACAATTAATCATGTCAAACACATTTTCAAAATTTATACGTATACCGTACTTTCTACAAATACCTAGAGTATGTAGAATTCCATTTTTTCATCTTTAATCGAAACGGAAACAGATCGCACTTTGTACATGTGCAATTGCATGCAGATCATGAATCTATCATTATCTGACATTGAAAGCATTGAAAACCATAACCTATACACCTAAAGTCCGCACCTTTTGTCGTAGAATCGTAACGAAGTCGATAGGTTTGCTAAGCTTCCGTATTCGGCAGTTTGGCAACTATAGAACGAAATAGGTTAGCTATTTCATAACCTACAACCACCCAAGCCCCAAATCAGATTAGGGTTAGGGTTTCTTACCTAGAAACGGAGCGGAATCGCTGGGAAAGAGATTAGAACGAAGCGGTGTGTAGCTCGTATAGCGGCAAGGAAGAGTGGCAGGGAGATCTCCCACATCTCCCACACTTTCTCTCTTTTTCCCTCCTTTCTCTCTCTCAATCTCAAATTCGTATGGCTGCAATGAGAGAGGGTTTAAGGTCCTTATATAGCCTAAAAACTCAACGAAATAGACTTATGTTTAAGGTATACTTACAGTATAATCAAACGGCATTTTTCAGTTCAAAAGAGGGTTCTAGGCGGGCCTCCTTGAGCCAAAGGTCGGACTTAAGCTCACTAAGCTGGATCTACGTTCTATTAAGTTTTCGTTTCAGTGGAATTTCCAGATCACGCGTGGCGGACCAGTTTCAGTTCAACGGTCAGCGGATCTCGATCGGAGATTCCGAGTACATGTAAATGTGTATGAAATTTCTCCTGATCCGAGGGTGTAATTTGGTCTGATTCTGACGGTCTGGTTGCTTAATACTGATCCGCAAGCGAGTGGTGCCAGATAACTATTCAAGAAATTTTATTTTGAATTAATTTCACATTTCTCACACTCTTCACTCCGAGCTCAAGCGAATAGCGCTGGGACATTATCTGGATTTGATTTCCGAGATGGTTGTCAAGCCCAGCGAGGCAGTCCTAGTTCCTTAACTTCGTGTTAATCGGACTTCCGACGTGCTGTCCAGATCCGATACAGAGTTTCGATGTCTCCCGTGAGCAGCCGGGTAATGAGATTGATCCTAGGTTTTAGGGTAACCTAACGTCAATGATTCTACAACTTTTGGGTCTTGCAGATCGTATTTAAAGTGATTGGTGCTAATTTCACAGGCACTCTAGTTTAACACTAGCTAAATCTCACTTAATTTCTAAAGGATTTAGTCCTGTAAGATTTCTGTCTAAGGTGGTACCTGGGCCTTTGTAGTTTGTATATAAAGTGATCCGAGTTATATACTTACTAGTTAGTTTAAGTTAGTGTCTAGGATGAAAGTACTTAGAAAGATTGAAGAGCAAGGTGGTGAAGGATGGGATTTGTGAAAGAAATGGGTTCACAAGCGATTTTAGCCTTTGGGACTGAGTTTTGACAAGTTGATAAGGTGTTAGGATCGACCCATTGCCTAAGGACGTCTAATCCCAGGTTGGTAAAAATCCGGGATGTTACAATCTACCCCCCTTAAAACAAAATTTCGTCCCCGAAATTGGCTAAGGGTAATAAGGGAAGATTTCTATTATTTCATTTGCCTAAGTTTTATTGATTTCGAGTTTCTACGCGTGGTAGGGCATATACTAGTCTGGTTCATTTTAGTCTACCCCCTTAAAACTTATTTCTTTATCCATTTCTCATACCCTGATGGTTTGCTAGCATTTATTTCTTTACCTATTTGGAGTCTCGACGACAATTCCCAACAATTTAGAGTAAGATAGCTGTTTTCATGGTTTGACCAACACGGAGAGACGGTAATAGTGGGCTCGATCCCGATACATCGATCATCTACCAGGCCAGGGTAGGAAGCTCATCGTATCCCTTCCGAATCCTGGTGGATCCTGGTCGCCCCTCGTCAGAGAGAGTCCATCGGTAGTCACCCAGGATTGGGAATTGGGTCAAGGCGCGAAAACTTCGCAGTTATAGATGTCAGTAACTCCGTAGTCCGATCACTCTAAAACTGTAGGGAATGTCTATCATAAAGGTTCAAATTGTCTATTTCTAAGGTTGCCCTTTAGGTCTTAGTCCAAGAGAGTCCTCGTTATTATCTATGTCCAAGGAAATGGTGAATCAAATCTTACTAGATCATCCTAAAACGGTTTCTCATAGTAGGACAGGCTAGGGCTTCTATAATGTTCGTATTCAACGAGCACCATTTCGATCCTGGGCCATGTGTGGGGTAGGGTCCACTACGCTTCCGCTGCGCCACCTAGATCAAAGAGGTGTATTAGCCGACCTAACTAGATTGGGCTCATAACGTTTTACCCCCCTTAAAACTTATTTTCACCCTCAAGGCTCAAGATTTATGTCCTGCTCCGTATATCGGAACAAGGTGTAATTTAAGACCTATCATTGACATGAAATGAGATGCAGTCTCCCACTACATCGGTCTTGATACCTAGGATTATAGAAAGGGGCTATCACGGATGGGTGTTGTGGTAGATTCCAAGGGCGGATGTGAGTTTGTGGCAAGATGCCTAATTATACTAAAGGACTTTTATTACGATCTCAACTTACCCTCTCTAGTCATGTCTAGTTTATTACTGTAAGATAATTTTATACATTATTAGTACAAAAGGTATTTGGACAGAATAGGTCAACAGGCAAACTAGGGACCTAATTCCTAACTATCTCGCCCATTTGGAAAATTCCTTAGGCCTAAAAGGAAAAATCTCTATTGGCTATATATTCTTACACTTCTCAAAGACGAAGTTATAAACTTTTAGTTGTAAGTGGTCGAGACAACACGGAAGGAAGTTGTATAGTGGTCAGAATCGGATACATGGACCTTCTGCATCGCGAAGACAGAAAATTGTCGTATCAGTTCTAAATCCTAGTTGATCCCGACTCTCTGCTTGATCAGATCATAGAGTTTATTGGTAACTACCAGGATTGAGAATTCAATTCCAACCACGAATACCTTGCTGATATATATCGTTTCTTTACTCCGTGTTCCCGGTTGTAATAAGTCCTCGAGAAGGCAATTCTAAGGGATGCATTGATTTGACCTAACATTAAATCCAAGGGATATATAGGTTTTCTCTAATCATGAATAGTTTCTACGTCAAACAAGCTCCCTAAGAATTACTAAGGAAGCCTAAAGTATTAAGGGGATTCAACAACGAAACGGGGTCTCGCTCCAACCTAAGCAAGCCAACTAACTAAGTCTATCATGCAATTGGCTTAGCAAAATTAATTAGTCCTTTACTTCCTTAGCCTAACCAGTAGTTTAGTCTTAATTTCGGAGTAGCGGACATCCATAGGTGAGTCTAAAGTCCAAGCTTATACGCTGGATGATTTCACTTCTTTTCTAATACAAGGAAGAGTTTATCACTTAGGGTCAAGGTTGTCTAATTGGAACTGAGTTGCCTGAAGTTGAATTTAACTACGCCCGAGCATTTCACACATGCTCATACCAGCTAAGAGGGTCATAAGGTTCACGTTCTTAATTTATTGGATTTCCTACACAATCATGTCTGTCAAAATCTAGGAGCACTGCTCTAGGTCCAAAACTCCAGAGTCTATTTGTCAAACAACCATTTACTCTAAAAGCTTAAGCTATCAGAGTGTGGTGGGTTAATGTATATCAAGGGACTTTATCACTTCAACACTATTTGGCAAGTGGTCTTAAGTTGTATTAAATGAGACTGTATTGCTAATCCCTCCTTGGGATTGGGAGTGGCTTATCTGGTAGGAGGGTGGGAGGGGATTAAAATTAATGGTATAGGCTTTGAAAAATGAGCCTTGTGTCGGAAAGTGTGAGATGGGATTTCCAAATCCCAGGAATCGGAATTCCTAAGTTAAGAGGAAAACCCGGGATATACATTCCAAACATGGCATTGAAAAACATGGGATACACCCAACCTAGGAACCATATCTTACACGTACAATTATTGTTACTTTTACAATTCTATCCACCTGAAACTCACCTAATGCAGTTGGCCGAACGGGCCCTAAACGTCCTCAAACATCTAGAACATCCTACCAACTACTACACCCACCAATCATGAAAGCATAAACATCCAAAGACGGTAACCCATGCAAACTTCAAACAATAGTGTGGATAGCTAGAAATCCGTAAAGGTGGCTGAACTAAGCTTGGATAGAGCCATAGAAAAGTGAATGAAAAGTGATGGAGAGAGAGATAAAGGGCTGGAGGTTTGGTTCTCCACAGATGTGGGCCTCAACAGATGTTGTAAAGGCCCCAAAGACAGCGAATGAAGAAGGAAAATGGAAAAGTAGGATGGCTTAGGGAGCTTGCACGATTTTAGAGCTTCAAGGGGGCGTGTAGGCATCCAAATGAGAGAAACGAGGAGGAAATGGAGGAGAGGACTGCTGTGGACGATGGGAATGGGTAGGTTGTGGTCGAAATCAACAAGGAGGATAATTGGAAAGGCGATTTGCGAGAGAGGGCAGCAATGCAAGAGGAAAAAATGGCTTGGAGGGGAGCTTTGTCAAGGAGGTGGGGTTTTGGGAGATGAAAATGGGACGGGAGCAAGGTTAGGGGTATATCAGACCCCCAAAAGAGATCGGCCCGAGCCCCGGGCCCGGCCCAGCCCAAAACCCGGGGATTTAGGAGTTACGCTCATTGTGAAAAGAACCTAGAATAATTAGGAGAATGGTTCGGTGAAGCCAAATAGGACACTTACTATTTTTGGCTGAGAATCTTGCGCACTAGTAGACACCACGACCTTAGTAAGTCGCGAATGCTAGGAGTTTTAGTTGTAGTTTGTTTCTGATTTCTTTCCCATTACTTGGTATTCCCATTTAAAGGGTTGTGAACTCATTTTTAGTCATTCATTAATCAATTTTGAATTTATTAGAATTTATTTCTATTTTCTGCTTTCCTTCCTCATGGATTCAGGAAGTCTATGTGAGGAGTCCAGAGAAGCTCCGAGGACTCGGAGTAGTTATTATCATCACGCTTATCCCGTATTCTACCAATTGTCAACGGTTGGGGTGAGGTGGTTTGTAATCTATATCATTAATAGACGGCCTAGGAATGTTTTAAGGTCGACCTGTGCGACCATGGTTGAATACGGACTCTATTTCGGCGTTCGTTTTCAGTGAACTTTGCCAATTGGCGAAATCGAGATACCTATGACTGTTTCTACGTTCCGTCGCTCCCTCCTAAGTCAGAGTGCGTCAGTGTGCATCGTGTGACCATAACCCAGGTCCGGTTTAATCCAAATCATGCTTTGATACCATCTGTAACATCCCGAAAAATCGAGGGTCGAGTAGTAACTCAACACTCGAGTTTCCAGAACATCACTTATGCAACATAGATAATGATGATTAAATGTTGTCTGCATTAATGTAGTGAACATGAGTGAGATTAAGCCAAAACAGAATATCATACTCTAGAGACAGTGAGTTAGCAAGCGGAAGACTGTGATAGATATATAAAATATATAAAAACTAAGATGAGTCTCCAGAGTGTGATAACATTACCAGGTTAAATAATTACAAGTGCAATCCTAAAATATACCAAATGTGTAAATGTAATGTCTTCTATTCCAATTACCATAGCCCTGTCAATACAATACCAGGTCTTCATAGACCTGTCAGAGAGTTACATGTAGGAGAACTCCTCCTCGACATCATAGTAGTAGTCCGGCTCTGCTTCCGGAGTAGCGTAGCCATCTGTAATCAGACAAAGTCTGGTGGGTGTTCGGAACACCGTCCCGTAACGTGGGAGTGAGTAGCTAACTCAGTGGAACAATAAAGCATAGGTTAACATGTTATCGACTCAGTCAAGCAGTAATGATAAAGCAGTGCAATCAAACACTCCTAACTAGTCTTATTAATGCAAGTATGGATGAAGTCATGATGTATGCCCTCACTGACATACTCCCTCATGCGACACCATCTCACACTCGCGGCATGCTTTCATCCCAGAGTGCTCCACATCTTCTAGGCACATACAATGCATGATGAGCATGATTACCGAGTTTTTAATTAGTCCATTTCAAACAGCAGGATTGGGAAACTAAGGTACCTCCCTTGTATCATTCTCAAACATGATCCATTCTAGGGTCGTCAGTTCTAGTTAATATCAGACGATGGTGTATTTTCTAGGTCACTGCAGAGGCTGCCAGGGCTGTTACGCACAAAAGTTACACCACTCCCCCATCACCCCTTAAACGATTGATCACAATACAGAAACAGGCCTAGTTCATACTATATATACCGCGACAAACCCTAAGGCGCACTGCGATTTCAGAGTATGCTCGAGGTCACTACAAAGGGCTGTCAGGGCTGTTACGCACAAAGGTTGCACCGCTCCCCTATCACCTTATCAATGTAGGCCGACAGCACGAATATAGTGTCCCATACCACCATAATCGGCTCACGAGTTTGGTTGCTCACTGGTCACTACGGGGAGCCACGTGGCCCCAGCGTAGGCCGATAGCTCGACCATGGTGTCCCATACCACCATGCCCGGCTCATGAGTCTTAGCGGATCGAGGTACCATGGTTAAAAGGGATTACACTGGTAAGTTTGGTACCCTAGGTTCAAGTAGAGGCGCCCAAACATGGTGAACATACATAAGACAGATCGGGTTACTTGACGAGCTCGGCTAGCTCGAGCGCACATCAAGTTGAACGATATGAAGCGCATCAGCACTTCGTGTGGCCAACCACTATCGCCAACCGATGTACAACTCGAGTTCGTCGAACACATCTCATGTGGCAAATGAATCACAACCACAAATTCAACTATGGTACCAATTGTCTGGACTATAATCATAGCCCCAAGCACAATCAATTGTAGATAGATAAAGAAGTAGTGGATCAAGATTCAACTCATACAATCAAGGTTTGGTATTATCCGTTTAGGACTGCCAGGGCTGTTGCACGCATTCGTTGCTCCACTCCCCCATCACCCATGACGGATCATACAATGCAAAATATAAATTTAAACATATGCATTACATAGATAAAATCATAAAAACAGTTGAGCATGTTATGAAGCACAACACAAGCATGAGTTTGTACATGTTCAATTCCAAATCACACAACTATCCAAGGAAATCATACACATAGTTAAAAGAGGTTGAGAATCATATCTCAACACCCTTATACATTACAATTGCTAACTACTACTCATTCAAACATTTCAACAAACACTTTAAAAATACATACATCAACATACATGACATATGTTGATCACATAGGCATTAGGCCAAATCCTTTCACTAGGGAGTTGCCCCAATCATAACACGCGTACACCCATGATGGATATTCATGGCAAGCAGGAATCCAAGTTCCATATTCATTCAGTTATTTCCACAAACACTTAGGCCACACATTTTAATATAAGTAGTGAATATTGGCCGTGGCGTGATTTAGGGCAAATCCTTTCGTCAAAGGGGGATCGCCAATACAACAATCATATATCCATGACAATTAGTCATGGCGAGCACGAATGAGAATTCTATACTCATTCGGTCATTTTCACAAACACTTAGAATACACTATTACAACATACATGATGTATGTTAGCAAAACATGTATTATGGCTATCCTTTCGCCAAGCAAGTATTTTACGCATATATAATATATTTATACAACAAATAATCATGGCAACCACATCTCTAAAATATATATGTATACGGTACTTTCTACAATATAGTATTTCTACATTCATAGTGTATATTAGTAAAACATGTGTATTTGGACGAATCCTTTCGCGAAACAAGTAATTTATCCACATATAATATATTCATACAACAATTAATCATGTCAAACATATTTCCAAAATTTATACGTATACTGTACTTTCTACAAATACCTAGAGTATGTAGAATTCCATATTTTTTATCTTTAATCGAAACGGAAAACAGATAGCACTTTGTACATGTGCAATTGCATGTAGATCATGAATCTATCATTATCTGACATTGAAAGCGTTGAAAACCATAACCTATACAACTAAAGTCCGCACCTTTTGTCGTAGAATCGTAACGAAGTCGATAGGTTTGCTAAGCTTCCGTATTCGACAGTTTGGCAACCTATAGAACGAAATAGGTTAGCTATTTCATAACCTACAACCACCCAAGCCCCAAATCAGATTAGGGTTAGGGTTTCTTACCTAGAAACAGAGCCGGAATCGCCGGGAAAATGATTAGAACGAAGCGGTGTAGCTCGTATAGCGGCAAGGAAGAGTGGCAGGGAGATTCTCCCACATCTCCCACACTTTCTCTCTCTTTTCTCTCTCCTTTCTGTCTCTCAATCTCAAATTCGTATGGCTGCCATGAGAGAGGGTTTAAGGTCCTTATATCGCCTAAAAACTAACCGAAATAGACTTATGTTCAGGTATACTTACATTATAATCAAATTGGCATTGTTTCAGCTCAAAAGAGGGTTTCTGGCGGCCCTCCTTGAGCCAAAGGTCGGACTTAAGCTCACTAACGCTGGATCTACGTTCTATTAAGTTTTCGTTTCAGTGGGATTTCCAGATCACGCGTGGCGGACCAGTTTCAGTTCAACGGTCAGCGGATCTCGATCGGAGATTCCCAGTACATGTAAATGTGTATGAAATTTCTCCTGATCCGAGGGTGTAATTTGGTCTGATTCTGACGGTCTGGTTGCTTAATACTGATCCGCAAGTGAGTGGTGCCAGATAACTATTCAAGATATTTTATTTTGAATTAATTTCACATTTCTCACACTCTTCACTCCGAGCTCAAGCGAATAGCGCTGGGACATTATCTGGATTTGATTTCCGAGATGGTTGTCAAGCCCAGCGAGGCAGTCCTAGTTCTTTAACTTCATGTTAATCGGACTTCCGACGTGCGGTCCAGATCCGATACGGAGTTTCGAGATGCTCCCGTGAGCAGCCGGGTAATGAGATTGATCCTAGGTTTTAGGTAACCTAGCGTTAATGATTCTACAACCTTTGGGTCTTGCAGATCGTATTTAAAGTGATTGGTGCTAATTTCACAGGCACTCTAGTTTAACACTAGCTAAATCTCACTTAATTTCTAAAGGATTTAGTCCTGTAAGATTTCTGTCTGAGGTGGTACCTGGGCCTTTGTAGTTTGTATATAAAGTGATTCGAGTTATACTACTTAGATAGTTTAAGTTAGTGTCTAGGATGAAAGTACTTAGAAAGATTGAAGAGCAAGGTGGTGAAGGATGGGATTTGTGAAAGAAATGGGTTCACAAGCAATTTTAGCCTTTGGGACTGAGTTTTGACAAGTTGATAAGGTGTTAGGATCGACCCATTGCCTAAGGACGTCTAATCCCAGGTTGGCAAAAATCCGGGATGTTACAGTAAGCCTGATAACTCTCTCTTCAAAGGTCGAATTCTAACTATTATGAGGTCATTAGAATGGTAACTTGACAAGCTTCCAGATGAGACCAGAATTGCCTAATTCGGAGACCGTTCGATGTCCTAAAAGAATGTTGGTACTCTTCGATAATCTTTTTTCATTATGGAGTGTAAATCATTCCAAATCGCCCGAGCCAAAGGAGATGCTCCTAACTTCATCGTTTGATGTCGGATTGGGTCAATTTTTAGTCATCCGAAAGGTCCATTAGTGCTCTTTCATTCCTGATGGAATCATCGTATTCCGAGAACATTTGGGCATCCATAGGTGCGATCGCAGTCGTCGGTCCTGAAATTTTCCTTCATCTCGTTCTTCTATAGTATGCCTCATAACTCTCTCTTCAAAGGTCGAATTCAGGCTATTTTGAGATCGTTGGAATGATAACATGACAAGCTTCTACATGAGACCAGAATTGCCTAATTTGAAGACCGTACGATATCCTAAACGCATGTTGGTACTCTTCGATCATCTTTTTCAATATGGAGTGTAAATCTTTCCAAATCGCGCGAGCCAAGGAGATGCTCATAACTCCATCGTTTTATGTCAGAATGGGTCGATTTTTAGACATCTGAAAGGTCCATTAGTGCTCTTTCATTCCTAACTGGAATCATCGTATTCCGAGACCATTTGGACATCTATAGGTGGGATCGCAATCGCCGGTCCTGAATTTTTCCTTCATTTCCTTGTCCTATAGTAAGCCAGATAACTCTCTCTTCAGAGGTCGAATTTTGACTATTTTGAGGTTGTTGGAATGGTAACTTGACAAGCTTCCAGATGAGACCAGAATTGCCTAATTCAGAGACCGTTCGATATCCTAAATGCATGTTAGTATTCGTCGATCGTCATTTTCAATATGGAGTGTAAATTATTCCAAATCGCGCGAGCCAACAGAGATGCTCATATCTCCATCGTTTGATGTCGAATTGGGTCGATTTTTAGTCATCTGAAAGGTCCATTTGTGCTCTTTCATTCCTGACTGTTATCGTCGTGTATTGCGAGACCATTTGGGCACCATTGGTGTGATCGCAATCATCGGTCCTGAATTTTTCCTTCATCTCCGTGTCCTATAGTAAGCCTCATAACTCTCTCTTCAGAGGTCGAATTCTGACTATTTTAAGGTCGTTGGAATGGTAACTTGACAAGCCTCCAGATGAGACCAGAATTGCCTAATTCGGAGACCGTTCGATATCCTAAAAGCATGTTGGTATTCGTCGATCGTCTTTTTTCAATATGGAGAGTAAATCTTTCCAAATCGCCCATCCAATGGAGATGCTCATAACTCCATCATTTGATGTCACATTGGGTTGATATTTTGTCATTAGAAAGGTTCTTTAGTGCTCTTTCATTCCTGAATGGAATCGTCGTATTTCGAGACCATTTGGGCATCCATAGGTGGGATCGCAGTCGTCGGTCCTGAATTTTTCCTTCATCTCCTTGCCCTATAGTAAGCCTGATAACTCTCTCTTCAGAGGTCGAATTCTGACTATTTTAAGGTCATTGGAATGGTAACTTGACATGCTTCTAGATGAGACCAGAATTGCCTAATTCGGAGACCGTTCAATGTCCTAAAGGCATGTTGGTACTCTACGATCATCTTTTTTCAATATGGAGTGTAAATCTTTCCAAATCGCGCGAGCCAACGGAGATGCACATAACTCCATCGTTTAATGTCGAATTGGGTCGATTTTTAGTCATCTGAAAGGTCCATTAGCGCACTTTCATTCCTGATTGGAATCGTTGTATTGCGAGACCATTTGGGCATCCATAGGTGAGATCGCAATCGTCGGTCCTGAATTTTTCCCTCATCTCCTTGCCCTATAGTAAGCCTCATAACTCTCTCTCTTTAGAGGTCAAATTCTGTCTTTTTTGAGGTCGTTGGAATGGTAACTTGACAAGCTTCCAGATAAGAACTAAATTGCCTAATTCGGAGACCGTTCGATATCGTAAAAGCATGTTGGTACTTTTCGATCATCTTTTTTTAATATGTAGTGTAAATCTTTTCAAATCGTGCGAGCCAACGGAGATGCTCATAACTCCATCGTTTGATTTCGAATTGGGTCAATTTTTAGTCATCTGAAAGGTCCATTAGTGCACTTTCATTCATGATTGGAATCGTCATATTGCGAGACCATTTGGGCATCCATAGGTGGAATCGCAATCGTCGGTCCTGAATTTCTCTTTCATCTCCTTGTCTTATCGTAAGCCTCATAACTCTCTCTTGAGAGGTCATATTCTGACTATTTTGAGGTCGTTGGAATGGTGACTTGACAAGCTTCTGGATGAGACCAGAATTGCCTAATTCGGAGACCATTCGATGTCCTGAAAGAATGTTGGTACTCATCAATCGTCGTTTTTCAATATAGAGTGTAAATCTTTCCAAATCGAGCGATCCAACGGAGATGCTCTTAACTCCATCGTTTGATGTCGCATTGGGTCAATATTTAGTCATGAGAAATGTCCTTTAGTGCTCTTTCATTCTTGACTGGAAACGTCGTATTTCGAGACCATTTGGGCATCCATAGGTGGGATCGCAGTCGTCGGTCCTAAAATTTTCCTTCCTCTCCTTGTCCTATAGTAAGCCTGATAACTCTCTCTTTAGAGGTCGAATTCTAACTATTTTTAGGTCGTTGGAATGGTAACTTTACAACCTTCCAGATGAGACCAGAATTTTCTAATTCGGAGACCGTTTCCTAAAAGAATGTTGGTACTCTTCGATAATCTTTTTTCAATATGGAGTGTAAATCATTCCAAATCGCCCGAGCCAACGGAGATACTCCTAACTGCATCGTTTGATGTCGGATTGGGTCAATTTTTAGTCATCCGAAAGGTCCATTAGTACTCTTTCATTCCTGACTGGATTCGTCGTATTCCGAGAACATTTGGGCATCCATAGGTGCCATCGCAGTCGTCGGTCCTGAAATTTTCCTTCATCTCCTTGTCCTATAGTAACCCTCATAACTCTCTCTTCGGAGGTCGAATTCTGACTATTTTGACGTCGTTGGAATGGTAACATGACAAGCTTTCATATGAGACCAGAATTGCCTAATTCGGAGACCGTTCGATATCCTAAAAGCATGTTGGTACTCTACAATCGTCTTTTTCCAATATGGAGTGTAAATCTTTTTAAATCGCGTGAGCGAACGGAGATGCTCTTAACTTCATCGTTTGATGTCGCATTGGGTCGATATTTAGTCATTAGAAAGGTCCTTTAGTGCTCTTTCATTCCTGACTGGAATCGTCTTATCCTGAGACCATTTGGGCATCCATAGGTGGGATCGCAGTCATCGGTCCTGAATTTTTCCTTCATCTCCTTATCTATAGTAAGCCTGATAACTCTCTCTTCAGAGGTCGAATTCAAACTATTTTGAGGTCGTTGGAATGGTAACTTGACAAGCTTCTTGATGAGACAAGAATTGCCTAATTCGGAGACCGTTCGATATCCTAAAAGCATGTTGGTATTCGTCGATCGTCTTTTTTCAATATTGAGTGAAAATCTTTCTAAATCGTGCAATCTAACGGAGATGCTCTTAACTCCATCGTTTGATGTCGCATTGGGTCGATATTTAGTCATTAGAAAGGTCCTTTAGTGCTCGTTCATTCCTGACTAGAATCGTCATATTCTGAGACCATTTTGGCATCCATAGGTGGGATCGCAGTCGTCGGTCCTGAATTTTTCCTTCATCTCCTTGTCCTATAGTAAGCCTGATAACTCTCTCTTCAGAGGCCGAATTCAGACTATTTTGAGGTCGTTGGAATGGTAACTTGACAAGCTTCTTGATGAGACCAGAATTGCCTAATTCGAAGACCGTTCGATGTCCTAAAAGAATGTTGGTACTCTTTGATCATCTTTTTTCAATATGGAGTGTAAATCTTTCCAAATCGCGCGAGCCAACGGAGAAGCTCATAACTCCATCATTTGATGTCGGATTGGGTCAATTTTTAGTCATCCGAAAGGTCCATTAGTGCTCTTTCATTCCTTACTAGAATCATCGTATTCCGAGAACATTTGGGCACCCAATGGTGCAATCGCAGTCGTCGGTCCTGAAATTTTCCTTCATCTCCTTGTTCTATAGTAAGCCTCTTAACTCTCTCTTCAAAGGTCGAATTTAGGCCATTTTGAGATCGTTGGAATGGAAACTTAACAAGCTTCCAAATGACACCAGAATTGCTAATTCGGAGACCGTTCGATATCCTAAAAGCATGTTGGTACTCTTCAATCTTTTTTTTTTTTTCAATATGGAGTATAAATCTTTCCAAATCACGCGATCCAACGTAGATGCTCATAACTCCATCATTTGATATCGCATTGGATGAATTTTTAGTCATCTGGAAGGTACTTTAGTGCTCTTTCATTCTTGACTGGAATCATCGTATTTCGAGATCATTTGGGCATCCGTTAGTGGGACTGTAGTCGTCGGTCCTGAATTTTTCCTTCATCTCCTTGTCCTATAGTAACCCTCATAACTCTCTCTTCAGAGATCGAATTCTGACTATGTTGAGGTCGTTGGAATGGTAACGTGATAAGCTTCCAGATGAGACCAGAATAGCCTAATTCGGAGACCGTTCGATATCCTATAAGCATGTTGTTACTCTTCGATCATTTTTTTTCAATATGAAGTGTAAATCTTTACAAATCGCGCGATCCAACGAAGATGCTCATAACTACATTTTTTATGTTGCATTGGGTCGATATTTAGCCATTAGAAAGGTCCTTTAGTTCTCTTTCATTCCTGATTAGAATCGTCGTATTTTGAGTCCATTTGGGCATCCATAGGTCGAATAGCAGTCGTCGGTCCTGAATTTTTCCTTCATCTCATTGTCCAACAGTAAGCCTGATAACTCTCTCTTCAGAGGTCGAATTCAGACTATTTTGAGGTCGTTGGAATGGTAATTTGACAAGCTTCTGGATGAGACCAGAATTGCCTAATTCGGAGACCGTTCGATGTCCTAAAAGAATGTTGGTACTCTTCGATCATCTTTTTTCAATATGGAGTGTAAATCTTTCCAAATCATGCGAGCCAACGGAGTTGCCATAACTCCATCGTTTGATGTTGGATTGGGTCGATTGTTAGTCATCTGAAAGCTCCTTTAGTGTTCTTTCATTCCTGGCTGGAATCATCATATTCCGAGACCATTTGGGCATCCATAGGTGTGATCGCAATCGTCGGTCCTTAATTTTTCCTTCATCTCCTTGTCCTATAGTAACCCTAATAACTCTCTCTTTAGAGGTCGCATTCTGACTATTTTGAGGTCGTTGGAATGGTAACTTGACAAGCTTCTAGATGAGGCCAGAATTGCCAAATTCGGAGACCATTCAATATCCTAAAAGCATGTTGTTACTCTTCGATCGTCTTTTTTCAATAAGGAGTGTAAATCTTTCAAATCACGCGAGCCAACGGAGATGCTTATAACTCCATCATATGATGTCAGATTGTGTCGATTTTTAGTCATCAGAAAGGTCCTTTAGTGCTCTTTCATTCCTGACTAGAATTGTCTTATTCCGAGACCATTTGGGCATCCATAAGTGGGATCACTGTCATTGGTCCTGAATTTTTCCTTCATCTCCTTGTCCTATATAAAGACTGATAACTCTATCTTCAAAGGTTGAATTCAGACTATTTTGAGGTCGTTGGAATGATAACTTGACAATCTTCCAGATGGGACCAGAATTGCCTAATTCGGAGATCGTTCGATATCCTAAAAGCATGTTGGTACTCTTCGATCGTCTTTTTTCAATATGGAGTGTAAATCTTCTCAAATCGCGCGAGCTAACGGAGATGCTCATAACTCCATCATTTGATGTCAGATTGGGTCGAATTTTAGTCATCTGAAAGGTCCTTTAGTGCTCTTTCATTCCTGAATGGATCGTATTTCGAGACCATTTGGGCATCCATAAGTGAGATCGCAGTCGACGGTCCTAAATTTTCCTTAATCTCCTTGTCCTATAGTAAGCCTCATAACTCCCTCTTCAGAGGTCGAATTCAGACTGTTTTGAGGTCGTTGGAATGGTAACTTGACAAGCTTCCAGATGAGGCCAGAATTGCCAAATTCGGAGACCGTTTGATATCCTAAAATCATGTTGGTACTCTTCGATCGTCTTTTTTCAATACTGAGTGTAAATCATTCCAAATCGCTCGAGCTAATGGAGATGCTCATAACTCCATTTTTTATGTCTAATTGGGTCAATATTTAGTCATCTGAAAGGTCCTTTTGTGCTCTTTCATCCCTGACTGGAATCGTCGTATTCCGAGACAATTTGGGCATCCATAAGTGGGATCGCAATCAACGGACCTGAATATTCCTTCATCTCCTTGTCCTATAGTAAGCCTCATAACTCTCTCTTCAGAGGTCGAATTCAGACTATTTTGAGGTCGTTGGAATGATAACTTGACAAGCTTCCAGATGAGACTAGAACTGCCGAATTCGGAGATCGTTCGATATCCTAAAAGCATGTTGGTACTCTTCGATCGTCTTTTTTCAATATGGAGTGTAAATCTTTCCAAATCGCGCGAGCTAACGGAGATGCTCATAAATCCATCATTTGATGTCAGATTGGGTGGAATTTTAGTCATCTAAAAGGTCCTTTAATGCTCTTTCATTCCTGAATGGATCGTATTCCGAGACCATTTGGGCATCCATAAGTGGGATCGCAGTCGATGGTCCTAAATTTTCCTTCATCTCCTTGTCCTATAGTAAGCCTCATAACTCCCTCTTCAGAGGTCGAATTCAGACTGTTTTGAGGTCGTTGGAATGGTAAATTGACAAGCTTCCAGATGAGGCCAGAATTGCCTAATTCGAAGACCGTTCGATATCCTAAAATCATGTTGGTACTCTTCGATCGTCTTTTTTCAATACTGAGTGTAAATCATTCCAAATCGCGTGAGCTAACGGAGATGCTCATAACTCCATTTTTGATGTCGCATTGGGTCCATATTTAGTCATCTGAAAGGTCCTTTAGTGCTCTTTCATTCCTGACTGGAATCGTCATATTCCGAGACAATTTGGGCATCCATAAGTGGGATTGCAATCAACGGACCTGAATATTCCTTCATCTCCTTGTCCTATAGTAAGCCTCATAACTCTCTTCGGAGGTCGAATTCAGACTATTTTGAGGTCGTTGGAATGATAACTTGACAAGCTTCCAGATGAGACTAGAATTGCTGAATTCGGAGATCGTTCGATATCCTAAAAGCATGTTGTTACTCTTCGATCAACTTTTTTCAATATGGAGTGTAAATATTTACAAATCGCGTGATTTAACGGAGATGGTCATAACTCCATCGTTTGATGTCGGATTGGGTCGATTTTCGGTCATCTAAAAGGTCCGTTAGTGCTCTTTCATTCCTGACTAGAATCATCGTATTTCGAGATCATTTGGGCATCCATTAGTGGGAACGCAGTCGACGGTCCTGAATTTTCCTTCATCTCCTTGTCCTATAGTAAGCCTCATAACTCTCTCTTCAGAGGTCGAATTCAGACTATTTTGAGGTCGTTGGAATGGTAACTGGACAAGCTTCTAGATGAGACCAAAATTGCCTAATTCGGAGATCATTTGATATCCTAAAAGCATGTTGTGTCTCTTCGATCGTCTTTTTTTAATATGGAGTGTAAATCTTTACAAATCGTGCGATCTAACGGAGATGCTCATAACTCCATCGTTTGATGTCGAATTGGATCAATTTTTAGTCATCTGAAAGGTCCTTTAGTGCTCTTTCATTCCTGACTGGAATTTTCGTATTTCAAGATCATTTGGGAATCCATTAGTGGGATCGCAGTCGTCGGTCCTGAATTTTTCCTTCATCTCCTTGTCCTATAGTAACCCTCTTAACTCTCTCTTCAGAGGTCGAATTCTGACTATTTTGACGTCGTTGGAATGGTAACTGGACAAGCTTCCAGATGAGACCAGATTTACCTAATTCGGAGACCGTTCAATATTCTAAAAGCATGTTGGTACTCTTCAATCGTCTTTGTTCAATATGGAGTGTAAATCTTTCCAAATCGCGTGATCCAACGTAGATGCTCATTACTCCATCATTTGATATTGCATTAGGTCAATTTTTGGTCATCTGAAAGGTCCTTTAGTGCTCTTTCATTCCTGATTAGAATCGTTATGTTTTAACAAGAAAATAAATGTATTTGATTTGGAGGAATTATTCAATGATAACAAAGAAAAAACAAGAGAACATTAATCACATTTATTCTGAGTTCATTTACATCCTCTCATTCCCTTGATTCTGAAAACAAAATACGATTAATCAAAATAGACAAGACAGTCTAATACAAATTTCAACAGCATTCCGATGCCTGTTTCAGTCATCTCCTAGTACTTAGGAGGAATTGCTCTTCTGCTGAATATCCTCCTTTACACTTGAACAGAAGGAACTTGAAGACTTCAACCATTTCGACAGCATAACGGCCCTTTATCTTTACAGACTGCAGTGCGATCTGGTTCGACAGCATTTCGTTAGGGGTTTCAGTCATCTCCCAGGACTTAGGAGGAAAATAGTCTGAATGTCTTTTCTACTCATTCTAATCCTTCAAACTTTGAATATAATGAACTTGGACTCTTCAGTCATTTTAGCAGTATGACAGCCCTTTGCTATTACAGACCGCAGGCCAGTCTGTTTGCGCGGTCCCGCGTAAAGGATATAGGTTGCGAGGTCCGCGCAACCTCTCGGAGCCCTGTGCTCCTACCTTCAATCTCCTTCTTTGCTCCGCCTTTTCTCCAAAATCTTCAATTCCCCTCAAATGAAGGAAGGAAGGGGGTATTTATAGACCCTCGCATGTGCAGAACCTCGATTTCGGTGTCGTGGGACCCATCTTGGAATGGTAACTTGACAAGCTTCCAGATGAGACAAGAATTAGGTAATTCGGAGACCGTTCGATATCATAAAATCGTTTTGGTACTCTTCGATCGTCTTTTTTCAATATGGAGTGTAAATCTTTCCAAATCGCCCGAGCCAACGGAGATGCTCATACCTCTATTGTTTGATGTCACATTGGGTCGATATTTAGTCAGCTGTAAGGTCTTTTAGTGCTATTTCATTCCTGACTGGAATCATCATATTTCGAGACCATTTGGGCATCCATAAGTGGGATCGCAGTCATTGGTGTTGAATTTTCCTTCATCTCATTGTCCTAAAGTAAGCCTCATAACTCTCTCTTCTGAGGTCGAATTCAGACTATTTTGAGGTCATTGGAATGGTAATTTGACAAGCTTCCAGATGACACCAGAATTGCCTAATTCGGAGACCGTTCGATATCCTAAAAGCATGTTGGTACTCTTCGATCGTTTTTTTCAATATGGAGTGTAAATCATTCCAAATCGCGTGAGCTAATGTAGATGCTCATAACTCCATCGTTTGATGTCAGATTGGGTGGATTTTTAGTCATCTGAAAGGTCCTTTTGTGCGCTTTCATTCCTGAGTCGAATCGTCGTATTCCGAGACCATTTGGGCATCCATAAGTGGGATCACAGTTGATGGTCTTGAATTTTCCTTCATCTCCTTGTCCTATAGTAAGCCTCTAACTCTCTCTTTAGAGGTCGAATTCAGACTATTTTGAGGTTGTTGGAATGGTAACTTGACAAGCTTCCAGATGAGACCAGAATTGCCTAATTCGGAGACCGTTTGATATCCTAAAAGCATGTTGGTACTCTTTGATCTTCTTTTTTCAATACGGAGTGTAAATCTTTCCAAATCGCGTGAGCTAACGGAGATGCACATAACTCCATCATTTGATGTCAGATTGGGTCAATTTTTAGTCATTTGAAAGGTCCTTTAGTGCTCTTTCATTCCAGACTGGAATCGTTGAATTCCGAGATTATTTGGGCATACATAAGTGGGATCGCAGTCAACGGTCCTGAATATTCCTTCATCTCCTTGTCCTATAGTAAGCCTCATAACTCTCTCTACAGAGGTTGAATTCAGACTATCTAAAGGTCGTTGGTAACTTGACAAGCTTCCAGATGAGACCAAAATTGCCTAATTCGGAGACCATTCGATATCCTAAAAGCATGTTCGTACTCTTCGATCGTCTTTTTTCAATATGGATTGTAAATCTTTCCAAATCATGCGATCCAACGTAGATGCCCAAAACTCCATCATTTGAAATCGCATTGAATGGATTTTTAGTCATCCGAAAGGTCCTTTAGTGCTCTTTCATTCCTGACTGGAATTATCGTATTTTGAGATCATTTGGGCATCCGTTAGTGGGATCGCAGTCATTGATCCTAAATTTTTCCTTCATCTCCTTATCCTATAGTAACCCTCATAACTCTCTCTTCAGAGATCAAATTCTGTCTATTTTGAGGTCATTGGAATGGTAACTTGACAAGCTTCCAGATGAGACCAGAATTGCCTAATTCGGAGACCGTTCGATATCCAAAAAGCATGTTGTTACTCTTCGATCGTCTTTTTTCAATATGGAGTGTAAATCTTTACAAATCGCGCGATCCAACGGAGATGCTCATAACTCCATTTTGTATGTCGCATTGGGTCGATATTTAGTCATTAGAAAGGTTCTTTAGTGCTCTTTCATTACTGACTAGAATCGTCATATTCCGAGACCATTTAGGCATCCATAGGTGGGATCACAGTCGTCGGTCCTGAATTTTTCCTTCATCTCCTTGTCCTATAGTAAGCCTGATAACTCTCTCTTCAGAGGTCGAATTCAGACTATTTTGAGGTCGTTTGATTGGTAACTTGACAAGCTTCTAGATGAGACCAGAATTACCTAATTCGGAGACCATTCGATGTCCTAAAAGAATGTTGGTACTCTTCGATCATCTTTTTTCAATATGGAGTGTAAATCTTTCCAAATCGTGAGAGCCAACAGAGATGCTCATAACTCCCTCGTTTGATGCCGGATTGGATTGATTTTTAGTCATCCGAAAGGTCCATGAGTTCTCTTTCATTCCTGACTGGAATCGTCGTATTCTGAGAACATTTGGGCACCCATAGGTGCGATCGTAGTCGTCGGTCCTGAAATTTTCCTTCATCTCCTTGTTCTATAGTAAGCCTCATAACTCTCTCTTCAAAGGTCGAATTCAGGCTATTTTGAGATCGTTGGAATGGTAACTTAACAAGCTTCCAGATGACACCAGAAATGCCTAATTCGGAGACCGTTCGATATCCTAAAACCATGTTGGTACTCTTCGATCGTCTTTTCTCAATATGGAGTGTAAATATTTCCAAATCACGCGGTCCAACGTAGATGCTCATAACTCCATCATTTGATATCGCATTGGGTGGGTTTTTAATCAACTAAAAGGTCCTTTAGCGCTCTTTCATTCCTGACTAGAATCATCGTATTTCAAGATCATTTGGGCATCTGTTAGTGGGATCGTAGTCATCGGTCCTGAATTTTTCCTTCGTCTCCTTGTCCTATAGTAACCCTCATAACTCTCTCTTTAGAGGTCAAATTCTGACTATTTTGAGGTCGTTGGAATGGTAACTTGACAAGCTTCCAGATGAGACCAGAATTGCCAAATTCGGAGACCGTTCGATATCCTAAAAGCATGTTGTTACTCTTCGATCGTCTTTTTCAATATGGAGCGATATCTTTCCAAATCGCGTGACCCAATGGAGATGCTCATAACTCCAACGTTTGTTGTCGCATTGGGTCGATATTTAGTCAGTAGAAAGGTCCTTTAGTGCTCTTTCATTCCTGACTGGAATCGTCGTATTCCGAGACCATTTGGGCATCCATAGGTGGCATCGCAGTTGTTGGTCCTGAATTTTTCCTTCATCTCCATGTTCTATAGTAAGCCTGATTACTCTCTCTTTAGAGGTCGAATTTAGACTATTTTGAGGTCGTTGGAATGTTAACTTGACAAGCTTCTGGATGAGACTAGAATTGCCTAATTCGGAGACCGTTCAAAGTGCTAAAAGAATGTTGGTACTCATCAATCATCTTTTTTCCATATGGAGTGTAAATCTTTTCAAATCGTACGAGCCAATGGAGATGCACATAACTCCATCATTTGATGTCGATTGTGTCGATTTTCAGTCATCTGAAATGTCCATTAGTGCTCTTTCATTCCTGACTGGAATCATCATATTGTGAGACCATTTGGGCATCCATAGGTGGGATCGCAATCGTCGGTCTTAAATTTTTCCTTCATCTCCTTGTCCTATAGTAAGCCTCATAACTCTCTCTTCAGAGGTCAAATTCTGACTATTTTGAGGTCGTTGGAATGGTAACTTGACAAGCTTCCGGATAAGACCAGAATTGCCAAATTCGGAGACCGTTCGATATCCTAAAAGCATGTTGTTACTCTTTGATCTTCTTTTTTCAATATGGAGTGTAAATCTTTCCAAATCGCGCGAGCCAACGGTGATGCTCATAACTCCATCATATGATGTCGGATTGGGTCGATTTTTAGTGATCAGAAAGGTTCTTTAGTGATCTTTCATTCCTGATTGGAATCGTCGTATTCCGAGACCATTTGGTCATCCATAAGTGGGATCATAGTCGTCGGTCCTGAATTTCTCCTTCATCTCCTTGTCTTATAGTATGCCTGATAACTCTGTCTTCAGAGGTCGAATTCAGACTATTTTGAGGTAATTGGAATGATAACTTGACAAGCTTCCAGATGAGACCAGAATTGCCTAATTCGGAGACCGTTCGATATCCTAAAAGCATGTTGGTACTCTTTGATCGTCTTTTTTCAATACTGAGTGTAAATCATTCCAAATCTCGTGTGCTAACGGAGATGCTCATAACTCGATCATTTGATGTCGGATTAGGTGGATTTTTAGTCATCTGAAAGGTCCTTTTGTGCTCTTTCAATCCTGACTGGAATTGTCGTATTCCGAGTCCATTTGGGCATCCATAAGTGGTATCGCAGTCAACGGTCCTGAATATTCCATCGTCTCCTTGTCCTATAATAAGCCTCATAACTCTCTCTTCAGAGGTCGAATTCATACTATTTTGAGGTCGTTGGAATGGTAACTTGACAAGCTTCCAGATGAGACCAGAATTGCCTAATTCAAAGACCGTTCGATATCCTAAAAGCATGTTGGTACTCTTCGATCGTCTTTTTTCAATATGGAGTGTAAATCTTTCCAACTCACGTGATCCAACGTAGATGCTCATAACTCCATCATTTGATATCGCATTGGATGGATTTTTATTCAACTGAAAGGTCCTTTAGTGCACTTTCATTCCTGAATGGAATCATCGTATTTCGAGATCATTTGGGCATCCGTTAGTGAGATTGCAGTCGTCAGTCCTAAATTTTTCGTTCATCTCCTTGTCCTATAGTAACCCTCATAACTCTTTCTTCAAAGGTCGAATTCTAACTATTTTGAGGTCGTTGGAATGGTAACTTGACGAGCTTGCAGATGAGACCAGAATTGCCAAATTCGGAGACCGTTCAATATCATAAAAGCATATTGTTACTCTTTGATCGTCTGTTTTCAATATGGAGTGTAAATCTTTACAAATCGTGCGATCCAACGGAGATGCTCATAACTCCATATTTTGAGGTCGTTGGAATGGTAACTTGACAAGATTCCAGATGAGACCAAAATTGCCTAATTCAGAGACCGTTCGATATCCTAAAAGCAGGTTGGTACTCTTCGATCGTCTTTTTTCAATATGGAGTGTAAATCTTTCCAAATTACGCAATCCAACGTAGATGCTCATAACTCCATCATTTGATATCACAATGGGGGGATTTTTACTCATCTGAAAGGTCCTTTAGGGCTCTTTCATTACTGACTGGAATCATCGCGTTTCGAGATCATTTGGCCATCCGTTAGTGGGATCGCAGTCAACGGTCCTGAATATTCCTTCATCTCCTTCTCCTATAGTAAGCCTCATAACTCTCTCTTCAGAGGTCAAATTCTGCCTATTTTGAGGTTGTTGGAAAGGTAACTTGACAAGCTTCCAGATGAGACCAAAATTACCTAATTTGGAGACCGTTCGATATCCTAAAAGCATGTTGTTACTCTTTGATCATCTATTTTCAATATGGAGTGTAAATCTTTACAAATCGCGCGATCCAACAGAGATGCTCATAACTCCATCGTTTGATGTCGCATTGGGTCGATATTTAGTCATTAGAAAGGTCCTTTAGTGCTCTTTCATTCCTAACTGGAATCGTCATATTCCGAGATCATTTGGGCGTCCATTAGTGGGATCGCAGTCGTCTGTCCTGAATTTTTCTTTCATCTCCTTGTCCTATAGTAAGCCTAATAACTCTCTTTAGAGGTCGATTTCTGCTTTTTTGAGGTTGTTGGAATGGTAACTTGACAAGCTTCCAGATGAGACCAGAATTACCTAATTCGGAGACCGTTCGATATCCTAAAAGCATGTTGTTACTCTTTGATCATCTTTTTCAATATGGAGTGTAAATCTTTACAAATCGCGCGATCCAACAGAGATGCTCATAACTCCATCGTTTGATGTCGCATTGGGTCAATATTTAGTCATTAGAAAGGTCCTTTAGTGCTCTTTCATTCCTGACTGGAATCGTCATATTCCGAGACCATTTGGGCATCCATAGGTGGGATCGCAGTCGTTGGTCCAGAATTTTTCCTTCATCTCCTTGTCCTATAGTAACCCTCATAACTCTCTCTTTAGAGGTCGAATTCTGACTATTTTGAGGTCGTTGGAATGGTAACTTGACAAGCTTCCAGTTGAGACCAGAATTGCCTAATTCGAGACCGTTCGATATCCTAGAAGCTTGTTGTACTCTTCGATCATCTTTTTACAAAATGGAGTGTAAATCTTTCCAAATCACGCGAGCCAAGGAGATGCTCATAACTCTATCATTTTTTGTCGGACTGGGTCGATTTTTAGACAACTGAAAGGTCCAATAGTGCTCTTTCATTCCGGACTGGAATCATCATATTCCGAGACCATTTGGACATCCATAGGTGGGATTGCAATCGTCAGTCCTGAATTTTTCCTTCATCTCCTTGTCCTACAATTAGCCTCATAACTCTCTCTTCAAAGGTCGAATTCTGACTATTTTGAGGTCGTTGGAATGGTAACTTGACAAGCTTCCAGATGAGACCAAAATTGCCTAATTCGGGGACCGTTAGATATCCTAAAGGCATGTTGGTATTCGTCGATCGTCTTTTTTCAATATGGAGTGTAAATTTTTCCAAATCGCGTGAGCCAACGTAGTTGCTCATAACTCCATCGTTTGATGTCGAATTGGGTCAATCTTTAGTCATCTGAAAGGTCCATTAGTTCTCTTTCATTCCTAACTGGAATTGTCATATTACGAAACCATTTGGGCATCCATAGGTGGGATCGCAATCGTCGGTCCTGAATTTTCCCTTCATCTCATTGTCCTATGGTAAGCCTCATAACTCTCTCTTCAGAGGTCAAATTCTGACTATTTCGAGGTCGTTGGAATGGTAACTTGACAAGCTTCCAGATGAGACCAGAATTGCCTAATTCGGAGACCGTTCGATATCCTAAAAGCATGTTGGTATTCGTCGATCGTCTTTTTTCAATATGGAGTGTAAATCTTTCCAAATCACGCGATCCAACGGAGATGCTCCTAACTCCATCGTTTGATGACACATTGGGTCAATATTTAGTCATTAGAAAGGTCCTTTAGTGCTCTTTCATTCCTGACTAGAATCATCATATTTCGAGACCATAGTCGTCGGTCCTGAATTTTTCCTTTATCTCCTTGCCCTATAGTAAGCCTGATAACTCTCTCTTCGGAGGTCGAATTCATACTATTTTGAGGTCGTTGGAATAGTAACTTGACAAGCTTCTAGATGAGACCAAAATTGCCTAATTCGGAGACCGTTCGATGTCCTAAAAGCATGTTGGTACTCTTCGATCATCTTTTTTCAATATGGAGTGTAAATCTTTCCAAATCACGCGAGCCAACGGAGATGCTCAAAACTCCATCGTTTTGATGTCGAATTCTGTCAATTTTTAGACATCTGAAAGGTCCATTAGTGCTCTTTCATTCCTTACTGGAATCGTTGTATCGCGAGACCATTTGGTCATTCATGGGTGGGATCGCAATCGTCAGTCCTAAATTTTTCCATCATCTCCTTGCCCTATAGTAAGCCTCATAACTCTCTCTTCAGAGGTCGAATTCTGACTTTTTTGAGGTCGTTGGAATGGTAACTTGACAAGCTTCCAGATGAGACCAGAATTGCCTAATTTGGAGACCGTTCGATATCGTACAAGTATGTCAGTACTCTTTGATCGTCTTTTTTCAATATGGACTATAAATCTTTTCAAATCGCGCGAGCCAACAGAGATGCTCAAAACTCCATTGTTTGATGTCGAATTGGGTAGATTTTTAGTCATCTGAAAGGTCCATTAGTGCTCTTTCATTCCTGACTGGAATCGTCGTATTGCGAGACCATTTGGGCATCCATAGGTGGGATCGCAATCGTCGGTCCTGAATTTTTCCTTCATCTCCTTGTCCTATAGTAAGCCTCATAAATCTCTCTACAAAGTCCAATTCTGACTATTTTGAGGTCGTTGGAATGGTAACTTGACAAGCTTCTAGATGAGACCAGAATTGCCTAATTCAGAGACCTTTCGATGTCCTAAAAGCATGTTGGTACTCTTCGATCATCTTTTTTCAATATGGAGTGTAAATCTTTCCAAATCGCGCGAGCCAACGGAGATGCAAATAATCCATCGTTTGATGTCGAATTGGGCCAATTTTTAGTCATCTGAAAGGTCCATTAGTGCTCTTTCATTCCTGACTAGAATCGTTGTATTACGAGACCATTTGGGCATCCATGGGTGGGATCGCAATCGTCGGTCCTAAATTTTTCCCTTATCTCCTTGCCCTATAGTAAGCCTCATAACTCTCTCTTTAGAGGTCGAATTCTGACTTTTTTGAGGTCGTTGGAATGGTAACTTGACAAGCTTCCAGATGAGACCAAAATTGCCTAATTCGGAGACCGTTTGATATCGTAAAAGCATGTTAGTACTCTTTGATTGTCTTTTTTCAATATGGACTATAAATCTTTTCAAATCGCGCGAGCCAATGGAGATGCTCAAAACTCCATCGTTTGATGTCGAATTGGGTAGATTTTTTTGTCATCTGAAAGGTCCATTAGTGCTCTTTCATTCCTGACTGGAATCGTCGTATTGCGAGACCATTTGGGCCTCCATTGGTGGGATTGCAATCGTCGGTCCTGAATTTTTCCTTCATCTCCTTGTCCTATAATTAGCCTCATAACTCTCTCTTCAGAGGTCCAATTCTGACTATTTTGAGGTCGTTGGAATGGTAACTTGACAAGCTTTCAGATGAGACCAAAATTACCTAATTCGGAGACCATTCGATATCCTAAAAGCATGTTGGTACTCTTGGATCATCTTTTTTCAATATGGAGTGTAAATCTTTCCAAATCGCGTAAGCCAACGGAGATGCTCATAACTCCATCGTTTGATGTCGAAATGGGCCGATTTTTACCCATATGAAAGGTCCATTAGTGCTCTTTCATTCCTGACTAGAATCGTCCTTTTGCGAGACCATTTGGGCATCCATTGGTGGGATCGCAATCGTCGGTCCTGAATTTTTCCCTCATCTCCTTGTCCTATAGTAAGCCTCATTCCTCTCTCTTTAGAGGTCGAATTCAGACTATTTTGAGGTCGTTGGAATGGTAACTTGACAAGCTTCTAGATGAGACCAGAATTGCCTAATTCGGAGACCGTTCGATATCCTAAAAGCATGTTGGTACTCTTCGATCATCTTTTTTCAATATGGAGTGTAAATCTTTCCAAATCACGCGATCCAACATAGATGCTCCTAACTCCATCATTTGATTTCGCATTAGGTGGATTTTTGGTCATCTGAAACGTCCTTCAGTGCTCTTTAATTCCTGACTGGAATCGTCATATTTCAAGATCATTTGGGCATCCATTAGTGGGATCGCATCGTTGGTCCTGAAAATTTCCTTCATCTCCTTGTCCTATAGTAAGCCTCATAACTCTCTCTTCAGAGGTCGAATTCTGACTATTTTGATATCGTTGGAATTGTAACTTGACAGGCTTCCAGATGAGACCAGAATTGCTTAATTTGGAGACCGTTTGATATCCTAAAAGCTTTTTGGTACTCTTCAATCGTCTTTTTTCAATATGGAGTGTAAGTCTTTTCAAATCGTTCGAGCTAACGGAGATGCTCATAACTCCATCGTTTGATGTTGGATTGGGTCGATTTTTAGTGATTTGAAAGGTCCTTTAGTGCTCTTTTATTCCTGAATGGAATCGTCGTATTCCGGGACCATTTGGGCATCTATAAGTGGGATTGCAGTCGACGGTCCTGAATTTTCCTTCATCTCCTTGTCTTATAGTAAGCCTCATAACTCCCTCTTCAGAGGTCGAATTCAGACTGTTTTGAGGTCATTGGAATGGTAACTTGCAAGCTTCCAGATGAGGCCAGAATTGCCTAATTCCGAGACCGTTCGATATCCTTAAAGCATGTTGGTACTCTTCGATTGTCTTTTTTCAATGCGGAGTGTAAATCATTCCAAATCGCGCGATCTAACGGAGATGCTCATAACTCCATCGTTTGATGTCGCATTGGGTCAATTTTTGTCATCTAAAAAGACCTTTAGTGCTCTTTCATTCCTGACTGGAATCATCATATTTCGAGATCATTTGGGCATCCATTAGTAGGATCACAGTTGTTTCGACAAGAAAATAAATGTATTTGATTTGGGGGAATTATTCATTGATAACAAAGAAAGAACAAGAGAACATTAATCACATTTATTCTGAGTTCATTTACATCCTCTGATTCCGTTGATTCTGAAAATAAAATACGTTTAATCAAAATAGATAAGACAGTCTAATAGAAATTTTGGCAGCATTCCGACAGTTGCTTCAATCATCTCCTAGTACTTAGGAGGAAATGCTCTTCTGCTGAATATCCTCCTTTACACTTGAACAAAAGGAACTTGAAGACTTCAACCATTTTGACAGCATAATGGCCCTTTATCTTTACAGACTGCAAGGCGGTCTAGTTCGACAGCATTTCGTGAGGGGTTTCAGTAATCTCCCAAGACTTAGGAGGAAAATAGTCTGAATATCTTTTCTTGTCATTCCAATCCTTCATACTTTGAATAGAATGAACTTGGACACTTCAGCCATTTTAGCAGCATGACAGCCCTTTGTTGTTACAGACTGCAGGCCAGTCTGTTTGCGTGGTCCCGTGCAAAGGATATAGGTTGCATGGTCCCGCGCAACTAATATAGACCCGCGCAACCTCTCGGAGCCCTATGCTCCTACCTTCAATCTCCTTCTTTGCTCCGCCTTTTTTCCAAAATCTTCAATCCCCCCCTAAATAAAGGAGGGAAGGGGGTATTTATAAACCCTCGCACATGTGGAACCTCGAATTCGGTGTCATGGGACCCATCTTGCATCAATCTTTACCGTTCAAGGAAATCTTCCCCCGAAACCATCTGCGCAGACCCACGCAATAGACTTTCATCCACATGATTCTTTCATCCACGACTCAAAGTCATACTTCCCTTGCTTCGCTCAATCTTTATCATTTTTTCACCTCAACAGATACCCCTGGAGCTGGAATTTTACCAAAATACCTAAGCTACCCCTTTGAGCTGGAACTTTACCAAAATACCTAAGCTACCCCTTAAGCTGGAACTTTACCAAAATACCTAAACTACCCGGAGTTGGAACTTTCCAAAATACCTAAACTACCCTGGAGCTGGAACTTTACCAAAATACCTAAACTACCCCTAGAGAAGATCAACACCATGGTGTTCTCTGACCACTGCAATGAGATATTTTGTAACATCCCGAAAAATCGAGGGTCGAGCATAACTCACTCTCGAGTTTCCAGAACATCACTTATGCAACATAGATAATGATGACTGAATGTTGTCTGTATTGGTGCATTGAACATGAGCGAGATTAAGCCAAAACAGAATATCATACTCCAGAGACAGTTAAATTGCAAGCGGAAGACTGTGATAGATAGATAACATATATAAACTATGGTGAGTCTCCAGAGTGTGATAATGTTACCAGGTTAAAGAATTACAAGTATAATTTCAAAATATACCAAAGGTGTAGTGTCATCTAGCCAACATCCCTGTAACCCCATAAATCAAGGCACGGATCACATGAGCTGCCAGAAAATAACATATGCAAGGAAGTGTCATTGTCTCAGAGGTCTGGCTCCGCCTAACAAGCATCGCCAACACCTGCAGCTACAACAGGGTCTGGTTGGTGTTTAAAAAACACCGTCTCGTAACGTGGGAGTGAGTGATCAACTCAGTGGAACAATAAAGCATAGGTTAACATGTTATCAATTCAGTCAAGCAGTAATGATAAAGCAGTATAATCAAATACTCCTAACTACTCTTATTAATGCAAGTATGAATGCAGTCATGATGTATGCCCTTGCCAAACCACCCTCATGCGACACCATCTTACGTTCGTGAATGCGTCCATCCCTCAGTAGGCACATGCAGTGCGATGATGAGCATGATTACCGAGTAATTATTAGTCCATTTCAAACAGCAGTATTGGGAAACTAAGGTACCTCCCTTGTATCATTCCCAAACATGATCCATTCTAGGGTTGTCACTCCTAGTTAGTCTCATACGATATTATGGATTGAGAGGCATAGCGAAGGCATCACAAAGGGCTCATCACCCGTCAACACGGATACAGATCTTACCGTATGCGGCTCAATTGCTGGCCGTCAGCTCGAATACAGGTCTCACTGTACTCGGCTCAATCGCTGGCCATCAGCTCGAATACAGATCTCACCGTACTCAACTCAACTCATGCTCTAGTTGCTGTGAAGGGCTCGTCGCCAATCACAGACCTTAAGAGTATACTGGAAGACACTACGGAGGACTCGTCGCCCGTCAGCACGAATACAGGTCTCACCGTATTCGGCTCTCGCCGTAGGTGTCGACAGCACGAATATAGTGTCTCATACCACCATAATCGGCTCATGAGTCTGGTTGCTCACTGGTCACTATGGGGAGGCACGTGGCCCTAGCGTAGGCCGACAGTTCGACCACAGTGTCCCATACCACCATGCCCGGCTCATGAGTCTAAGCGGATCGAGGTACCATGGTTAAAAGGGATTTCACTGGTAAGTTTGGTACCCTAGGTTCAAGCAGTAGCCTCCAAACATGGTGAACATACATAAGACAGATCGGGTTACTTGACGAGCTCGGCTAGCTCGAGCGCACAACAAGTTGAACGATATGAAGCGCATAAGCACCTCGCGTGGCCGACCACTATCGTCAATTGAAGTACGACTCGGGTTCGTCGAACACATCTCATATGACAACTGAAACTCAGCCACGAATTCGATCCTGTTACCGACTGCCTGGACTATACAATAGCCCCAATCACATTCAATTGCAGATAGGTAAAGCAGTAATAGATCAAGATTCAAATCATACAATCAAAGTCTGGTATTAACCGTTTAGGGCTGCCAGGGCTGTTGCACGCACTCGTTGCTCCACTCCCCCATCACCCATGACGGATCATACAACGTAAATATGAATTTAAACATGTGCATTACATAGATAAAATCAGAAAAGCAGTTGAGCATGTTATGAAGCACAACACAAGCATGAGTTTGTACATATTCAATTCCTAATCACACAACTATCCAAGGAAAACATACACTTAGTTAAAAGAAGTTGAGAATCATATCTCAACACCCTTATACATTACAATTTGCTAACTACTACTCATTCAAACATTTCAACAAACACTTTAAAAATACATACATCAACATACATGACATATGTTGATCACATAGGCATTAGGCCAAATCCTTTCACTAGGGAGTTGCCCCAATCATAACACGCGTACACCCACGACGGATAGTCATGGCAAGCAGGAATCCAAGTTTCATATTCATTCAGTCATTTCCACAAACACTTGGGCCACGCATTTCAACATATAGCGTATAATGGCCATGGCGTGATTTAGGGCAAATCCTTTCGTCAAAGGATATCACCAATACAACAATCATATATCCATGACAATTAGTCATGGTGAGCACGAATGAGAATTCTATACTCATTCAGCCATTTTCACAAACACTTAGAATACACTATTACAACATACATGGTGTATGTTAGCAAAACATGTATTAGGGCTATCCTTTCGCCAAGCAAGTATTTTACACATATATAATATATTTATACAACAAATAATCATGGCAACCACATCTCTAAAATATATATGTATACGGTACTTTCTACAATACAGTATTTCTACATACATAGTGTATATTAGTAAAACATGTATTTGGGCGAATCCTTTCGCCAAATAAGTATTTTATCCATATATCGTATATTCATACAACAAATAATCATGTCAAACACATTTCCAATTTATACGTATACGGTATTTTCTACGAATACCTAGAATATGTAAAATTCCATAATCTACATCTTTAATCGAAACCGAAAACAGAAAGCACTTTGTACATGTACAATTGCATGCAGATCATGAATCTATCATTATCTGACATTGAAAGTGTTGAAAACCATAACCTATACACCTAAAGTCCGCACCTTTTGTCGTAGAATCGTAATGGAGTCGATAGGTTTGCTAAGCTTTCGTATACGGCAGTTTGGTAACCTATAGAACCAAATAGGTTAGCTATTTCATAACCTACAACCCTTACAACTCCAAAACAGATTAGGGTTAGGGTTTCTTACCTAAAAATGCGGCTGAAATCGCCGGGAAAGCGATTAGAACGAAGCGATGTAGCTCGTATAGCGGCAGGGAAGAGTGGCAAGGAGAAACTCCCACTGCTCCCACACTTTCTCTCTCTTTTCTCTCTCTCAATCTCAAATTCGTATGGCTGCCAAGAGAGAGGGTTTACGGTCCTTATATAGTCTAAAAACTCACCGAAATAGACTCCAGGTCAAAGTATACTTTGGTTATAACCAAAGTGAGCTGGTTTCAGCTCAACGGAGGACTTCTGGCGGGCCTCCTTGAGCCAAAGGTCGGACTTAAGCTCACCAACGCTAGATCTACGTTCTATTAAGTTTTTGTTTCGGTCAGGATTCCAGATCACGCGTGGCGGACCAGTTTCAATTCAACGGTCAGTGAATCTCGATCGGAGATTCCGAGTACATGTAAATGTGTATGAAATTTCTCCCGATCCAAGGGTGTAATTTGGTCTGATTCTGACGGTCTGGTTGCTTAATACTGATCCGCAAGTGAGTTGTGCCAGATTACTATTCAAGATATTTTATTTTGAATTAATTTCACATTTCTTACACTCTTCACTCCGAGCTCAAGTGAATAACGCTGGGACACTATCTGGATTTGATTTCTGAGATGATTGTCAAGCCCAGCAAGGCAGTCCTAATTCCTTAACTTCGTGTTAATCGGACTTCCGACGTACGGTCCAGATCCGATACAGAGTTTCGAGATGCTCCCGAGAGCAGCCGGGTAATGAGATTGATCCTAGATTTTAGGGTACCCTAGCGTAAATGATTCTACAAGTTTTGGGTCTTGCAGTTCGTATTTAAAGTGATTGGTGCTAATTTCACAGGTACTCTAGTTTAACACTGGCTAATTCTCGCCTAATTTCTAAAGGATTTAGTCCTGAGTAATTTCTGTCTGAGGTGGTACCTGGGCCTTTGTAGTTTGTATATAAAGTGATCCAAGTTATACTACTTAGCTAGTTTAAGATAGTGTCTAGGGTGAAAGTACTTAGAAAAATTGAAAGATCAAGGTGGTGAAGGGTGGGATTTGTGAAGAAAATAGTTTGAAAAGGGATTTGAGGCTTTAATTAAGTGTTTGAGAAGTTAAACCGGTGTTAGGATTGACCCATCGCCTAAGGACGTCTAATTCCAGGTTGGCAAAAATCTGGGATGTTACAATCTACCCCCCTTAAAACAAAATTTCGTCCCCGAAATTGCCTAAGGGTAATAAGGAAAGATTTAATTATTTCTTTGCCTAGGTTTTATTGCGTAGGGTATATACTAGCCTGGTTAATTTTAGTCTACCCCCCTTAAAACATATTTCTTTATCCCTTGCTCATACCCTGATGGTTTGCTACCATTTATTTCTTTACCTATTTGGAATCTTGACAATAATCCCCAATTATTTAGAGTAAGATAACTGTTTTCATTGTTTGACCAACACGGAGAGACGGTACTAGTGGGCTTGATGCTGATACATCGATCATCTACCGGGCCAGGGTAGGAAGCTCATTGTATCCCTTCCGAATCCTGGTGGATCCTAGTCTTCTGCTCGACCAAGCAGTGAGTCCATTGGTAGTCACCCAGGATTGAGAATTGGGTCAAGCCGCGAATGTTTCGCAGTTTATATTTCAGTAACTCCGTAGTCCGATCACTCAAAAACTTAGGGAATGCCCACCACAGGAAGGTTTAAATTGTCTATTTCTAAGGTTGTCCTTTAGGTCTTAGTCTAAGAGAGTCCTCATTATTATCTATGTCCAAGAAATGGTGAATCAAATCTTACTAGATCATCCTGAAACGGTTTCTCATAGTAGGACAGGCTAGGGCTTTTATAATGTTCGTATTCAACGAGCACCGTTTCGATCCTGGGCCAGTGGGGTGGGGTCCACCACGCTTCTGCTGCGCTACTTAGATCAAAGAGGTGTATTAGCTGACCTAACTAGATTGGACTCATAATGTTCTACCCCCCTTAAAATTTATTTTCACCCTCAAGGCTGAAGAGCTATGTCCCGATCCATATGTCAGAACAAGGTGTAATTTATAACCTATCCTTGACATGAAATGGGAAATACATTGGTCTACCTTTCATCGACGATGTGTACTATGGCATTGATACCTATGGGTATCAAAAGGAGCTAAAAATGATGGGTAATGTGGTTGATTTCAGGGGCAGGTGTGAGTTTGAGGCTAGATGCCTAAGTCTACCAAAGGAGGAATATGATCACGGTCCCGACCTACCTTATGTACTCATGTCAAGCCTAACAGGCAGGTTATCTTTCTATGTTCATATGCACGAAATGTATGCCGACATGGCATATAATTTGGGACCTAATTCCTAACTATTTGTTGCCCATTTGGGTAATTCCTTGGGCCTAAAAGACAAAGTCTCTATCGGCTATATACTCCTAATACTTTTCAAAGGCGAAGTTGTAAACTTTTGGTTGTAAGTGGTTTGGCCAACACGGAAGGAAAGTTGTGTAGTGGGTCTGAGCCGGATTCATGGACCTTCTGCCTCGCGAAGACAGAAAATCGTCGTATCAGTTCTTAATCCTAGTTGATCCCGACCTTCTGCTTGATCAGAGCATAGAGTTCATTGGTAACTACCAGGATTGAGAATTCGATTCAAACTGCGAATACCTCACTCAGATGTAGTTTCTTTACTCGTGTTCCCGTTGGTACTAAGTCCTTGAGAGGGGGGTGTATAGATTTGACCTATCATTAAATCCAAGGGATATAGAAGTTTCCTCTAGGTATAATCCAAAGTCTATTCTTATACACTAGATGATTTTTACACCATTTTTTTTTTTTTTTTTTTAACAATGGAAATTGTTTGTTTGTTTATTTGGCATTGAGTTGCCCGAACATGAATGTAGCTACACTCGAGCACTTCACATATGCTCAAATCAACTAAGGGGGTTCTAGAGTTCACGTTCTTAATTGGTTGGATTTCCTATACTATCAGGTCTGTCGAAGCACTGCTCTAGGTCCAAACTCTATGGGCCTATTTGTCAAACAACCATTTACTCTAAAAGCTTAAGCTATCGAGTGTGGTGGGTTAATGTATACCAAGGGACTTTATCACTTCAACACTATTTGGCCAGTGGTCTTAAGTTGTATTAAATGGGACCACATTACTAATCCTACCTTGGGATTGGGTGTGACATGGTTGGTAGGAGGGTGGGTGGGATCAAAATAAATTTTATAGGCTTTAGAAAATGATCCTTGGGTTGGAAAGTGTGAGATGGGATTTCCATATCCCACGATGGGGAATTTCTAAGTGTAATTTGAAAGAAAGTTCCGGGATTTACGTTTAATTGCGTACATTCTAAACATGGTGTCGGAAAACATGGGATACACCCAATCTAAAGACCATACCTACACATACATTTATTATTACTTATACAATTCTATCCACCTAACTCACCTAATGCAGTTTGCCGAAAGGGCCTTAAACATTCCAACTTTCGGAGGTTGTGAAGAAGACGGTGGGAATGAAGGAAAAGCCTGTATTCAACTTGAATAAGGCCATGAGAAGTGAAGGAAAAGGGGAAAAGAGGGCTGAATTTTTTTTTGGTTCTCCACTAACTTGGTTCTCATCAGGGGTGCCCAACTGACAAGCTGTAACATCCCGGATTTTTGCCAACCTGGGATTAGACATCCTTAGGCATTGGGTCAATCTTAACACCTGATTAACTTTTCAAACGCTCAATTCAAAGCCTCAAATCCCGTCTTAAACCATTTTCTTCACAAATCCCACCCTTCACTACCTTGTGCTTTCAATTTTTCAAAGCACTTTCGTCCTAGACACTATCTTAAACTAGCTAAGTGTAAAACTTGGATCACTTTATATACAAACTGCAAAGGCCTAAGTACCATCTCAACCAGAAAACAATTACGATTAAATCCTTTAGAAATTTAACAAAGTTAACTAAGTGTAAAACTCGATTAGCCATGAAATCCTTGGGATCGCTTTAAATACGATCTGCAAGACCCAAACTTGCAAAATCAGTGACTCTAGGTTTCCCTAAAGTTTAGAACCAAACTCATTTCCCGTCTGCTCTCGGGAATGAAACGAAATTTTGTATTAGGTCTAGACCGCACATCGGGAGTCCGATTAACACGAAGCTAAGGAACTAGGACCACCTCACTGGGCTTGACAATCATCTCAAAAATCAGATGATTCCGATGTCCCACGGCCATTTATTTCGATCCGGAGCGAGGGAGTGTGAAAAACACTATTCCCTTTGAAATTAAAATATCTGGAATAGTGATCTGGCACCTTTCGCTTGCGCATCAGTATTAAGCAACCAGACCGTCAGAATCAGACCAAATTACACCCTCGGATCAGGAAAAATTTCAGGAACATTTACATGTACTTGGAATTTCGGATCGTGGCCCACTGACCGTTGAACTGAAAGTGGCCCGCCACGTGCGATCTGGGAATTCGATCGAGTCGAAAACGTAATCCCTCATAGATCCATGTGTGGTGAGCTTAAGTCTGACGTTTGGCTCAAGGAGGGCCACCAGAACCTCTCTTTTGAGCTGGAAAAGTGACGAAATACCTATATTAGCAGTAACCTTTGAACATGAGTCTATTTCGGTGAGTTTTTAGACTATATAAGGACCTTAAACCCTCTCTCATGGCAGCCATACGAATTTGGATTTGAGAGAGGGAAAAGAGAGAGAAAGTGAGGGAGAAGTGGGAGAATCTCCCTGCCGTCGTTCCCTGCCACCACAACACGGGCTGCACCATCCCTTTCTCATCGCTTTCCCGGCGATTCCAGCCCCGTTTCTAGGTAAGAAACCCTAACCCTAATCTGTTTTAGGGTTGTATAGGTTGTAGGTTATGAGATAGCTAACCTATTTCATTCTCTAGGTTGCCAAACTCCCGTATACGGAAGCTTAGCGAACCTATCAACTCCGTTACGATTCTACGACAAAAGGTGCGGACTTTAAGTGTATAAGTTACGTTTTTCAACACTTTCAATGTCAGATAATGATAGATTCATGATCTGCGTGTAAATGCACATGTACAAAGTGCTTTCCGTTTCCTGTTTCGATTAACGTTGTAGAATATGAAATTTCACATACTCTAGGTATACGTAGAAATACCGTATACGTATTTTTTTCGGAAAAATGCTTGACATGTTTATTTAATGTATGATTATATAGTATATGGATAAAATACTAGTTTGGCGAAAGGAATCGCTGAAATACATGCTCGTGTGTAAATGCCTAGTATGTTGAAATTGTGTATTCTAGAAATACCGCGTATGTGTAAATTTTGGAAATATAATTGTCATGATTAATTGTTGTATGAATACGGTATACGCAGATAAAATAACCGCTTAGCGAAAGAATAGCCCTAATACATGTTTGCTAACATACACTATGTATGTTGGAATAGTGTATTCTAAGTGTTTGTGAAAATGGCTGAATGAGTATAGAATTCTCATTCGTGCTCGCCATGACTAATTGTCATGGATATATGATTGTTGTAATGGCGATATCCCTTTGACGAAAGGATTTGCCCTAAATCACGCCACGGCCAGTATACACTATATGTGCTAAAATGTGTGACCCAAGTATTTGTGGAAATAGCTGAATGAATATGGAACTTGGGTTCCTGCTGCCATGACTATCCATCGTGGGTGTACGCGTGTTATGATTGGGGCAACTCCCTAGCGAAAGGATTTGGCCTAATGCCTATGTGATCGACATATGTCATGTATGTTGATGTATGTTTGTTTAAGTGTTTCTTGAAATGTCTGAATGTGTAGTAGTTAGCAAATTGTAATATATAAGGGTGTTGAGATATGATTCTCAACCTCTTTTCACTATGTGTATGATCTCCTTTGATAGTTGTGTGATTAGGATTTGAACATGTACAAACTCATGCTTGTGTTGTGATTCATAACATGCTCAACTGTTTTATGATTTTAACTATGTAATGCATATGTTTAAATTTATATTTATGATGTATGATCCGTCATGGGTGATGGGGGAGCGGAGCAACGAGTGCGTGCAACAACCCTGGCAGCCCTAAACGGATAATACCAGACTTGGATTGTATGATTTAAATCCTGATCCATTACTGCTTTATTTATCTGCAATTGATTGTGTTTGGGGCTATGATTATGGCCCAGGCAATCGGTTACGAGATTGAACTCGTGGCTGAGATTCATTTGCCACGTGGGATGTGTTCGACGAACTCGAGTCGGGCGTTGCCTGTCGGCAGTGGCTAGGCCACACGAAGTTGTTTTATGCACTTCATGTCGTGCAGCTCAACGGGCGATCGTGCTAGTCGAGCTCGTCAAGTAACCCGATCTGTCTTATGTATGTTCACCCTGTTTGGACGCTACTGCTTGAACCTAGGGTACCAAACTTACCAGTGAAACCCCCTTTTAACCATGGTACCTCGATCCGCTAAGACGCATGAGCCGGCATGGTGGTATGGGACACCGTGGTCGAGCTGTCGGCCTACGCTGGGGCCATGTGCCTCCCCGTAGTGACCATTGCGCAACCAACTCGTGAGCCGAATATGGTGGTATGGGACACTGTATTCGAGTTGTCGATACATCGTGAGAGCCGAGTACGGTGAGACCTGTACTCGTGCTGACGGGCGACGAGTCCTCCGTAGTATCTTCGAGTATACTCCAAGGGTCTGTGATTGGCGACGAGTCTTTCACAGCAACTAGAGTGTGAGTTGAGCCGAGTACGGTGAGACCTGTACTTGAGCTGACGGCTAGTGATTGAGCCGAGTACGGTGAGACCTGTACTCGAGCTGACGGCCAGCAATTGAGCCGCATACGGTGAGATCTGTATCCGCGCTGACGGGTGACAAGCCCTTTGCGATGCCTTCACTAAGCTTCTCAAACTATAATATCGTATGAGAATAACTAGGATTGACGACCCTAGAATGGATCATGTTTGGGAATGATACAAGGGAGGTACCTTAGTTTCCCAATACTGCTGTTTGAAATGGACTAATAAAAACTTGGTAATCATGAGCATCATCGCACCGCATGTGCTTTGTAGATGTGGCGCACTGAGGGAGTAAGCATTCGCGAACGTAAGATGATGTCGCTTGAGGGTGGTTTGGCAAGGGCATACAGCATCATGTCATTTCATTTTCGCACTTAACAAGAGTAGTTAGAAATGTTTGATTTGTACTGCTTTATCATTACTGCTTGATTGAATTGATAACATGTTAACCTATGCTTTACTGTTCCACTGAGTTGATCACTCACTCCCACGTTACGGGACGGTGTTCCGAACACCCACCAGATTTGTTGAGTTTCAGGTGATGGCGATGCTTATGAAGCAGAGCCGGACTTCTATGATGTGGAGGAGGAGTTCTCCTACATGTAACTTTCTGACAGGCCAATGAAGACCTGGTATTGTATTGACGGGGTTATGGTTCTTAGGATAGAAGGCATTACACTTCCTCACATTTGGTAAATTTTAGAACTGCACTTGTATTTATTTAACCTGGTAATGTTATCACACTCTGGAGACTCATCATAAGTTATATATTTTATCTATCTATCACAGTCTTCCGCTTGCAAACTTAACTGTCTCTGGAGTATGATATGCTGTTTTGGCTTAATCTCACTCATGTTCAATGCACGAATACAGTCAACATTCAATCATCATTCATTTTGTTGCATAAGTGATGTTCTGGAACTCGGGAGTTGAGTTTATGCTCGACCCCCGATTTTCAGGGCGTTACAAGATGGTATCAGAGCATGATTTGATTAAACCGGACCTGGGTTATGGTCACACGACGCACACTGACGCACTCTGACTTAGGAGGGAGCGACGAAACATAGAAACTGACTTAGGATTTTCCAAATTCACCGAACGGCGAAACCAACCGAAATCGACCATTGAGATTGGACCCGTAGGCCTCAATGATCGCACGAAACGATCTCGAATCACCTCTAGGCCGTCAGTTGACGGGTTTGAGTCGTTCCCTAGAAATGAATGTTCTTAGGTTGTGAGTCAACCACAACACCAAAGCCTAAAACCCCTTTTTTACCCAATTTCTTCAAAATCTCTCCTTACACCACTTCATTCTTTAATTTTTTCTAAATCCTATCATACCAGATATAAATTCTAACGTATAAATGACGAAGAATAACACCTAAACAAAAATTTACTATAAATAGTAAATATATGTATAAATTGGACTTTTGACCATTCAAACTTTGGAATCTAACCAAGTAAATGGGTTAGTTGGATAGATTAGCTCCTCCTACCCCAAAATCATATGTCACACATTATATAAAATCATTCCAATTTACAATTTTCCCTGAAAACGCTTCAACTGGAGTCAGGGGCCACCCCACTTAAATCCGACGGGACCCAGGGTCGAACCAGGGTGCATTTGGCACCTTGGGACCATGGAGAGTACACCCCACCTGCGGCGGTAGCCCACCGGCCATTTTGGACGGAGGTGGAACCTCCGTTCTGGAGGTGGACCACGGTCAAACTTGGCCGTACGGGTCGGGCCGGGTCTGGTCTTGGTCGGCCCGACCTCCCCTACCCCCTGGCACGTGCGGTTTTGGCTGGGGTTTAGGATTTTTAGGTCTGGAGCTCCCCTCTCTCTCAAAACGCCCCTCCAATCTCTCTTTTCCTCCTATTCTTGTTGTTTTCTCTTCAAATCGCCACTCCAATCATTTCATTTCCCATTTTCGGTCATCACCCACTCCCATCAATCGTTCACAATAACACCCACCCTCTACCCTCTCTCTCTGTCCCTCATTTGGACTCCCACACGCCCACTTGGAGCTCAAAATCGGGCAAGCCCTCTAACCCATCCATTTTCTTCATTTTCCTTTCTTTCTTTCTTGTCAGTTGGGCCTCTACAACCCCTGATGAGAACCAAATCTATAGAGAACAAAACCTCCAGCCCTACCTCTCTCTCTCCATCACTTTTCATTCGCTTTTCCATGGCTCTATCCGAGCATGTACGACTATTCCCTTGGATGTCTAATCATCCATACTGGTGCCTCGTAGTTCACATGGGTTACTGTCTTAGGGTGCTTATGACTTCATGTTGATGGTTGTAGTTGTTGGTAGAATATTTTAGATATTTGAGGACGTTTAGGGCCCGTTCGGCCAATGGCATTAGGTGAGTTAGGGTGGATAGAATTGAAAAGGTAACAATAAATGTATGTGTAGGTATGGCCCTAGATTGGTTGTATCCCATGTTTTCCAATACCATGTTTGGAGTGTGTGCAATTAAAAGTAAATTCTGAGATTTTCTTTCAAATAACACTTAGTAATTCTGCTTCCTGGGATTTGGAAATCCCATCTCACACTTTCCGACACCAGGCTCATTTTCCAAAGCCTATACCAATAATTTTGATCCCCACCCACCCTCCTACCAACCATGTCACTCCCAATCCCGAGGTAGGATTAGTAATGCGGTCACATTTAATACAACTTAAGAACACTTGCCAAATAGTGTTGAAGTGATAAAGTCCCTTGATATACATTAACCTACCGCACTCTGATAGCTTAAGCTTTCTGAGTAAATGGTTGTTTGACAAATAGACCCTCGGAGTTTTGGACCTAGAGCAGTGCTTCAACAGACCTGACAGTATAGGAAATCCAACTAATTAAGAACGTGAACTCTAGAACCCCCCTTGTGGTTGGTTTGAGCATGTGTGACATGCTCGGGCATAGTTAAATTCAACTTTAGGCAACTCAATTCCAATTAGACAACTTTGACCCTAAGTGATAAAACCCTTCCCTGTATTAAAAATGAAGTGAAATCATCTAACGTATAAGCATCGACTTTGGACTCACCTATGGATTCCCGCTACTCCTCAATTAAGACTAGGCTACTAGTTAGGCTAAGGAGAGTACAAGACTAATTAATTATGCTAAGCCAATTGAATAATAGACTCAGTTATTCGGCTTAACCGACTCAGACCCACTACACAATTTTCTTTCCGTGTTGGCCCGACCATTTACAATTAAGAGTTTATGATTTTGTCCTTGAAAAGTGTTAGGAGTATATTGCTGATAGAGACTTTGTCTTTTAGGCCTAAGGAATTGCCCAAATGGGCAACAGACAGTTGGGGATTAGGTCCCAAATCGCATGCCATGTTGGCATCCATATTGTGTTTATGAACGTAAAAGATAGCCTGCCTATTAAGCTAGACATAATTAAATAGGATAAGTCTGGACCGCGACAAAACTCCTTGGTAGAATTAGGCATCTTGCCTCAAACTCACACCTATCCGTGATAGCCCCTTTCTATAATCCTAGGTACCAAGGCTGATGTAGTGGGAGACCGTATTTCATTTCATGTCAAGGATAAGACTTAAATTACACCTTGTTCCGTCATACGGATCAGGACATAGCTCTTGAGCCTTGAGGGTGAAAATAAAATTTTAAGGGGGGTAGAACATTATGAGCCCAATCTAGTTAGGTCACCTAATACGCCTCTTTGATCTGGGTGGCGCAGCGGAAACGCGGTGGACCCTACCCCACTGGCCCAGGATCGAAACGGTGCTCGTGAATACGAACATTATAGAAGCCCTAGCCTGCCCTACTATGAGAAACCGTTTTAGGATGATCTAGTAAGATTTGATTCACCATTTCCTTGGACATAGATGTAACGAGGACTCTCTTAGACTAAGACTTAAAGGGCAGCCTTAGAATAAACAATTTGAGTCTTTCAATGATGGACATTCCCTACTCTTAGAGAGTGATCAGACTACGGAGTTACTGAAATATACAACTGCGAAGTTTTCGCGGCTTGACCCAATTCCCAATCCTGGGTGACTACCGATGGACTCTCTGCTGACGAGCGGAAGACCAGGATCCACCAGGATTCAGAAGGGATACGATGAGCTTTCTACCCTGGCCCGGTAGATGATCGATGTATCGGGATTAAGCCCACCAGAAACGTCTCTCCGTGTTGGTCAAATAATGGAAACCGCTATCTTACTCTAAATTGTTGGGAATTCTTGTCGAGACTCCAAATAGGTAAAGAAATAAATGGTAGCAAACCATCAGGGTATGAGAAATGGATAAAGAATTAAGTTTTAAGGGGGGTAGACTAAAATGAACCAGCTGGTATATACCCTACCACGCGTGGAAACTTGGAATCAATAAGTCTTAGGCGAATGAAATAATAGAAATCTTCCCTTATTACCCTTAGCCAATTTCGGGGACGAAATTTTGTTTTAAGGGGGGTAGATTGTAACATCCCGGATTTTTGCCAACCTGGGATTAGACATCCTTAGGCATTGGTCAATCTTAACACCTGATTAACTTTTCAAACGCTCAATTCAAAGCCTCAAATCCCGTCTTAAACCATTTTCTTCACAATCTCACCCTTCACTACCTTGTGCTTTCAATTTTTCAAAGCACTTTCGTCCTAGACACTATCTTAAACTAGCTACGTGTAAAACTTGGATCACTTTATATACAAACTGCAAAGGCCTAAGTACCATCTCAACCAGAAAACAATTAGGATTAAATCCTTTAGAAATTTAACAAAGTTAACTAAGTGTAAAACTCGATTAGCCATGAAATCCGTTGGGATCGTTTTAAATAGATCTGCAAGACCCAAAACTTGCAAAATCAGTGACTCTAGGTTTCCCTAAAGTTTAGAACCAAACTCATTTCCCGTCTGCTCTCGACAATGAAACGAAACTTCGTATTAGGTCTAGACCGCACATCGGAAGTCCGATTAACACGAAGCTAAGGAACTAGGACCGCCTCACTGGGCTTGACAATCATCTCAAAAATCAGATGATTCCGATGTCCCACGGCCATTTATTTCGATCCGGAGCGAGGGAGTGTGAAAAGCACTATTCCCTTTGAAATTAAAATATCTGGAATAGTGATCTGGCACCTTTCGCTTGCGCATCAGTATTAAGCAACCAGACTGTCAGAATCAGACCAAATTACACCCTCGGATCAGGAAAAATTTCGGGAACATTTACATGTACTTGGAATTTCGGATCGTGGCCCACTGACCGTTGAACTGAAAGTGGCCCGCCACGTGCGATCTGGGAATTCGATCGAGTCGAAAACGTAATCCCTCATAGATCCATGTGTGGTGAGCTTAAGTTTGACGTTTGGCTCAAGGAGGGCCACCAGAACCTCTCTTTTAAGCTGGAAAAGTGACGAAATACCTATATTAGCAGTAACCTTTGAACAAGAGTCTATTTCAGTGAGTTTTTAGACTATATAAGGACCTTAAACCCTCTCTCATGGCAGCCATACGAATTTGGATTTGAGAGAGGGAAAAGAGAGAGAAAGTGAGGGAGAAGTGGGAGAATCTCCCTGCCGTCGTTCCCTGCCACCACACGGGCTGCACCATCCCTTTCTCATCGCTTTTCCGGCGATTCCAGCCCCGTTTCTAGGTAAGAAACCCTAACCCTAATCTGTTTTAGGGTTGTATAGGTTGTAGGTTATGAGATAGCTAACCTATTTCATTCTCTAGGTTTCCAAACTCCCGTATACGGAAGCTTAGCGAACCTATCAACTCCGTTATGATTCTACGACAAAAGGTGCGGACTTTAAGTGTATAAGTTACGTTTTTCAACGCTTTCAATGTCAGATAATGATAGATTCATGATCTACGTGTAAATGCACATGTACAAAGTGTTTTCCGTTTCCTGTTTCGATTAACGTTGTAGAATATGGAATTTCACATACTCTAGGTATACGTAGAAATACCGTATACGTATTTTTTTCGGGAAAATGCTTGACATGTTTATTTAATGTATGATTATATAGTATATGGATAAAATACTAGTTTGGCGAAAGGAATCGCTGAAATACATGCTCGTGTGTAAATGCCTAGTATGTTGAAATTGTGTATTCTAGAAATACCGCGTATGTGTAAATTTTGGAAATATAATTGTCATGATTAATTGTTGTATGAATACGGTATACGCAGATAAAATAACCGCTTAGCGAAAGAATAGCCCTAATACATGTTTGCTAACATACACTATGTATGTTGGAATAGTGTATTCTAAGTGTTTGTGAAAATGGCTGAATGAGTATAGAATTCTCATTCGTGCTCGCCATGACTAATTGTCATGGATATATGATTGTTGTAATGGCGATATCCCTTTGACGAAAGGATTTGCCCTAAATCACGCCACGGCCAGTATACACTATATGTGCTAAAATGTGTGACCCAAGTATTTGTGGAAATAGCTGAATGAATATGGAATTTGGGTTCCTGCGTGCCATGACTATCCATCGTGGGTGTACGCGTGTTATGATTGGGGCAACTCCCTAGCGAAAGGATTTGGCCTAATGCCTATGTGATCGACATATGTCATGTATGTTGATGTATGTTTGTTTAAGTGTTTCTTGAAATGTCTGAATGTGTAGTAGTTAGCAAATTGTAATATATAAGGGTGTTGAGATATGATTCTCAACCTCTTTTCACTATGTGTATGATCTCCTTTGATAGTTGTGTGATTAGGATTTGAACATGTACAAACTCATGCTTGTGTTGTGATTCATAACATGCTCAACTGTTTTATGATTTTAACTATGTAATGCATATGTTTAAATTTATATTTATGATGTATGATCCGTCATGGGTGATGGGGGAGCGGAGCAACGAGTGCGTGCAACAGCCCTGGCAGCCCTAAACGGATAATACCAGACTTGGATTGTATGATTTAAATCCTGATCCATTACTGCTTTATTTATCTGCAATTGATTGTGTTTGGGGCTATGATTATGGCCCAGGCAATCGGTTACGAGATTGAACTCGTGGCTGAGATTCATTTGCCACGTGGGATGTGTTCGACGAACTCGAGTCGGGCGTTGCCTGTCGGCAGTGGCTAGGCCACACGAAGTTGTTTATGCACTTCATGTCGTGTAGCTCAACGGGCGATCGTGCTAGTCGAGCTCGTCAAGTAACCCGATCTGTCTTATGTATGTTCACCCTGTTTGGACGCTACTGCTTGAACCTAGGGTACGAAACTTACCAGTGAAACTCCCTTTTAACCATGATACCTCGATCCGCTAAGACGCATGAGCCAGGCATGGTGGTATGGGACACCGTGGTCGAGCTGTCGGCCTACGCTGGGGCCATGTGCCTCCCCGTAGTGACCATTGCGCAACCAACTCGTGAGCCGAATATGGTGGTATGGGACACTGTATTCGAGTTGTCGATACATACGGTGAGAGCCGAGTACGGTGAGACCTGTACTCGGGCTGACGGGCGACGAGTCCTCCGTAGTATCTTCGAGTATACTCCAAGGGTCTGTGATTGGCGACGAGTCTTTCACAGCAACTAGAGTGTGAGTTGAGCCGAGTACGGTGAGACCTGTACTTGAGCTGACGGCTAGTGATTGAGCCGAGTACGGTGAGACCTGTACTCGAGCTGACGGCCAGCAATTGAGCCGCATACGGTGAGATCTGTATCCGCGCTGACGGGTGACGAGCCCTTTGCGATGCCTTCACTAAGCTTCTCAAACTATAATATCGTATGAGAATAACTAGGATTGACGACCCTAAATGGATCATGTTTGGGAATGATACAAGGGAGGTACCTTAGTTTTCCAATACTGCTGTTTGAAATGGACTAATAAAAACTTGGTAATCATGAGCATCATCGCACCGCATGTGCTTTGTAGATGTGGCGCACTGAGGGAGTAAGCATTCGCGAACGTAAGATGATGTCGCTTGAGGGTGGTTTGGCAAGGGCATACAGCATCATGTCATTTCATTTTCGCACTTAACAAGAGTAGTTAGAAATGTTTGATTTGTACTGCTTTATCATTACTGCTTGATTGAATTGATAACATGTTAACCTATGCTTTACTGTTCCACTGAGTTGATCACTCACTCCCACGTTACGGGACGGTGTTCCGAACACCCACCAGATTTGTTGAGTTTCAGGTGATGGCGATGCTTATGAAGCAGAGCCGGACTTCTATGATGTGGAGGAGGAGTTCTCCTACATGTAACTTTCTGACAGGCCAATGAAGACCTGGTATTGTATTGACGGGGTTATGGTTCTTGGGATAGAAGGCATTACACTTCCTCACATTTGGTAAATTTTAGAACTGCACTTGTATTTATTTAACCTGGTAATGTTATCACACTCTGGAGACTCATCATAAGTTATATATTTTATCTATCTATCACAGTCTTCCGCTTGCAAACTTAACTGTCTCTGGAGTATGATATGCTGTTTTGGCTTAATCTCACTCATGTTCAATGCACGAATACAGTCAACATTCAATCATCATTCATTTTGTTGCATAAGTGATGTTCTGGAACTCGGGAGTTGAGTTTATGCTCGACCCCCGATTTTCAGGGCGTTACACAAGCAGTAAAGAAAGGAAAATGAAGAAAATGAATGGGTAGAGGGCTTGCCCGATTTTAAGCTCTAAATGGGGGGTGTGGGAGTCCAAATGAGGGAAACGGAGAGGGTAGGGAGGAAGGGACTACTGTGGATGATGAGAATGGATGGGTTGTGGTCGAAATCAACAGATAGGACGATCGAAAGGGCGGTTTTGAAGAGAAACAGCCAGTTTGGAGAGAGAAAACGGCTTGGAGGGGAGGTGGATTGTGATCTAGAATCAGCAATGGACGGCCTAGGAATGTTTTAAGGTCGACCCGTGCGACCATGGTTGAATACAGACTCGATTTCAGCGTTCATTTTCAGTGAACTAGCCGTTGGACGGTACAGGGATGCCTAAGACTGTTTCTACGTTCCGTCGCTCCCTCCTAAGTCAGAGTGCGTCAGAGTGCGTCAGAGTGCGTCGTGTGACCATAACCCAGGTCCGGTTTAATCCAAATCATGCTCTGATACCAACTGTAACATCCCAAAAAATCGAGGGTCGAGCATAACTCACTCTCAAGTTTCCAGAACATCACTTATGCAATATAGATAATGATGACTGAATGTTGTCTGTATTAGTGCATTGAACATGAGCGAGATTAAGCCAAAACAGAATATCATACTCCAGAGACAGTTAAATTGCAAGCGGAAGACTGTGATAGATAGATAACATATATAAACTATGGTGAGTCTCCAGAGTGTGATAATGTTACCAGGTTAAAGAATTACAAGTATAATTTCAAAATATACCAAAGGTGTAGTGTCATCTAGCCAACATCCCTGTAACCCCGTAGATCAAGGAACGACTCACATGAGCTGCCAGAAAATAACATATGCAAGGAAGTGTCATTGTCGCAGAGGTCTGGCTTCACCTCACAAGCATCGCCAACACCTGCAGCTACAACAGGGTCTGGTTGGTGTTTAAAAACACCATCCCGTAATGTGGGAGTGAGTGATCAACTCAGTGGAACAATAAAGCATAGGTTAACATGTTATCAATTCAGTCAAGCAGTAATGATAAAACAGTATAATCAAACACTCCTAACTACTCTTATTAATGCAAGTATGAATGCAGTCATGATGTATGCCCTTGCCAAACCACCCTCATGCGACACCATCTTACGTTCTCGAATGCGTCCATCCCTCAGTGCTCCACATCTACTAGGCACATGCAGTGCGATGATGAGCATGATTACCGAGTAATTATTAGTCCATTTCAAACAGCAGTATTGGGAAACTAAGGTACCTCCCTTGTATCATTCCCAAACATGATCCATTCTAGGGTCGTCACTCCTAGTTAGTCTCATACGATATTATGGATTGAGAGGCATAGCGAAGGCATCACAAAGGGCTCGTCACCCGTCAGCACGGATACAGATCTCACCGTATGCGGCTCAATTGCTGGCCGTCAGCTCGAATACAGGTCTCACCGTACTCGGCTCAATCGCTGGCCATCAGCTCGAATACAGATCTCACCGTACTCAGCTCAACTCATGCTCTAGTTGCTGTGAAGGGCTCGTCGCCAATCACAGACCTTAAGAGTATACTCGAAGACACTACGGAGGACTCGTCGCCCGTCAGCACGAATACAGGTCTCACCGTATTCGCCTCTCGCCGTAAGTGTCGACAGCACGAATATAGTGTCCCATACCACCATAATCGGCTCACGAGTCTGGTTGCTCACTGGTCACTATGGGGAGGCACGTGGCCCCAGCGTAGGCCGACAGCTCGACCACGGTGTCTCATACCACCATGCCTGGCTCATGAGTATTAGCGGATCGAGGTACCATGGTTAAAAGGGATTTCACTGGTAAGTTTGGTACCCTAGGTTCAAGCAGTAGCGTCCAAACATGGTGAACATACAAAAGACAGATCGGGTTACTTGACGAGCTCGGCTAGCTCGAGCGCACAACAAGTTGAACAATATGAAGCGCATAAGCACCTCGCGTGGCCGACCACTATCGTCAACTGAAGTACGACTCGGGTTCGTCGAACACATCCCACATGGCAACTGAAACTCAGCCACGAATTCGATCCTGTTACCGACTACCTGGACTATACAATAGCCCCAACCACATTCAATTGCAGATAGGTAAAGCAGTAATGGATCAAGATTCAAATCATACAATCAAAGTCTGGTATTAATCGTTTAGGGCTGCTAGGGCTGTTGCACACACTCGTTGCTCCACTCCCCCATCACCCATGACGAATCATACAACGTAAATATGAATTTAAACATGTGCATTACATAGATAAAATCAGAAAAGCAGTTGAGCATGTTATGAAGCACAACACAAGCATGAGTTTGTACATATTCAATTCCTAATCACACAACTATCCAAGGAAAACATACACTTAGTTAAAAGAAGTTGAGAATCATATCTCAACACCCTTATACATTACAATTTGCTAACTACTACTCATTCAAACATTTCAACAAACATTTTAAAAATACATACATCAACATACATGACATATGTTGATCACATAGGCATTAGGCCAAATCCTTTCACTAGGGAGTTGCCCCAATCATAACACGTGTACACCCACGACGGATAGTCATGGCAAGCAGGAATCCAAGTTTCATATTCATTCAGTCATTTCCACAAACACTTGGGCCACACATTTCAACATATATAGCGTATAGTGGCCGTGGCGTGATTTAAGGCAAATCCTTTCGTCAAAGGGATATCGCCAATACAACAATCATATATCCATGACAATTAGTCATGGCGAGCACGAATGAGAATTCTATACTCATTCAGCCATTTTCACAAACACTTAGAATACACTATTACAACATACATGGTGTATGTTAGCTAAACATGTATTAGGGCTATCCTTTCGCCAAGCAAGTATTTTACGCATATATAATATATTTATACAACAACTAATCATGGCAACCACATCTCTAAAATATATATATATATATACGGTACTTTCTACAATACAGTATTTCTACATACATAGTGTATATTAGTAAAACATGTATTTGGGCGAATCCTTTCGCAAAATAAGTATTTTATCCATATATCGTATATTCATACAACAAATAATCATGTCAAACACATTTCCAAAATTTATACGTATACGGCATTTTCTACGAATACCTAGAATATGTAAAATTCCATAATCTACATCTTTAATCGAAACAGAAAACAGAAAGCACTTTGTACATGTGCAATTGCATGCAGATCATGAATCTATCATTATCTGACATTGAAAGCGTTGAAAACCATAACCTATACACCTAAAGTCCGCACCTTTTGTCGTAGAATCGTAACGGAGTCGATAGGTTTTCTAAGCTTTCGTATACGGCAGTTTGGTAACCTATAGAACCAAATAGGTTAGCTATTTCATAACCTACAACCCTTACAACTCCAAAACAGATTAGGGTTAGGGTTTCTTACCTAAAAATGGGGCTGGAATCACCGGAAAAGCTATTAGAACGAAGCGGTGTAGCTCGTATAGCGGCAGGGAAGAGTGGCAAGGAGAAACTCCCACTGCTCCCACACTTTCTCTCTCTTTTCTCTCTCTCAATCTCAAATTCGTATGGCTGCCAAGAGAGAGGGTTTACGGTCCTTATATAGTCTAAAAACTCACCGAAATAGACTTCAGGTCAAAGTATACTTAGGTTATAACCAAAGTGAGCTGGTTTCAGCTCAACGGAGGACTTCTGGCGGGCCTCCTTGAGCCAAAGGTCGGACTTAAGCTCACCAACGCTGGATCTACGTTCTATTAAGTTTTTGTTTCGGTCGGAATTCCAGATCACGCGTGGCGGACCCGTTTCAGTTCAACGGTCAGTGGATCTCGATCGGAGATTCCGAGTACATGTAAATGTGTATGAAATTTGTCCTGATTCAAGGGTGTAATTTGGTCTGATTCTGACGGTCTGGTTGCTTAATACTGATCCGCAAGCGAGTTGTGCCAGATTACTATTCAAGATATTTTATTTTGAATTAATTTCACATTTCTTACACTCTTCACTCCGAGCTCAAGCGAATAGCGCTGGGACACTATCTGGATTTGATTTCTGAGATGGTTGTCAAGCCTAGCAAGGCAGTCCTAATTCCTTAACTTCGTGTTAATCGGACTTCTAACGTGCGGTCCAGATCCGATACAAAGTTTTGAGATGCTCCCGAGAGCAGCCGGGTAATGAGATTGATCCTAGATTTTAGGGTACCCTAGCATCAATGATTCTACAAGTTTTGGGTCTTGCAGATCGTATTTAAAGTGATTGGTGCTAATTTCACAGGTACTCTAGTTTAACACTGGCTAATTCTCGCCTAATTTCTAAAGGATTTAGTCCTGAGTAATTTTTGTCTGAGGTGGTACCTGGGCCTTTGTAGTTTGTATATAAAGTGATCCAAGTTATACTACTTAGCTAGTTTAAGATAGTGTCTAAGGTGAAAGTACTTAGAAAAATTGAAAGATCAAGGTGGTGAAGGGTGGGATTTGTGAAGAAAATAGTTTGAAAAGGGATTTGAGGCTTTAATTAAGTGTTTGAGAAGTTAAACCGGTGTTATGATTGACCCATCGCCTAAGGACGTCTAATTCCAGGTTGACAAAAATCCGGGATGTTATATATTTTTTGTGCCTCAACAGATGCCCCCTCGATCCTTCTTTGATTGATTCCTGAAATCAAATGGAGGATCGATCTTCCTCTGCCCAAAGAACTTGAATGAACTGTAACTGAAGGATGACTGGATGATCACGCTTGTATGGAAGACTGGATGATCGCGTTTGACCAGAAGACTGGAATGTTCGCGCTCGACCGGAAGGTGAATGCTCACATTTGACTAGAAGACTGGAATGCTCATATTTGACCAGAAGATTTGAATGCTTGTTGAGGCATAAAAATAAGAGAAGAATTGGAGCAAAAAAAGATCAAGACATTGAGGAAAAGAGTTGGAAGAAGGGAACAAAGAAATAGCTCAGAGGACACTTTGCGCGGGTCCCCGCAAAGCATATCGTTTGTGCGGGTCCCCGCAAAGTATATCCTTTGCGCGGCTCCCCGCAAAGCATATAGAGAATGCGCAGTAAGGATTGCAAGTGATTTTGTCCCACATCGCCAAGATTGGAATTCTTCACGTGCGAATGCCTATAAATACCCAGCTCCTTCTCTTATAAGGGGTTCAAAGATTTTCAGAGTGAAGGAAGAACGAAGAAGAAGACCAAAGGTAGGAGCATTGGGCTTCTGCAGGTTGCGCAGACCCGCGCAAACGATATTGTTTACACGGGACCGCACAATCAGACTGCCCTGCAGTTTGTAACAGCAATGGGCTGTTATGCTGCTGAAATGGCCGAAGTCTTCAAATCTCCAAGTTCTTCCTGTCCAAGAAAGAAGGAAGAATTATCGATAGAGATGCGTATTCTTCCTAAGTCTTAGGAGATGGTCGAAATAGCGCCAGAATGCTGCCGGAATTTCTATTTCCTTAAAGACTGTTGATCGATTCATTGATTTTTCCTAAGTCCTAGGAAAATGACTAGAATTATTGTTGTTACGCTGTCAAAATTTATATTTGATCAACGACAGTTTAACTTATCATAATACTTTTTGTGCCAAGTAATCTATCTTAGAATCAAGGGACATTAGAGGATGTAAATGAACTCAGAATCAATAAAATATGATGATTGTCTTTATACTTTTCTCTTGTTATGTCTGAATAAGATAATTTCCCCCAAATCAAATACATTTGTTTCCTTGTCAAAACAATGCTCGCGCTCGAATGAAAGACTTGAATGATTGCACTCGAACGGAAGACTTGATTGATTGCGTTCGAACGGAAAATTTGAATGATGGCGCTTGAACAGAAGATTTGATTGATTGTGCTCGAACAAAAGTTTGATTGATGGCGCTCGAACAAAAGATTTGAATAATGACGCTCGAACAGAAGATTTTGAATGCTCCCTGCTAACAATATCGAATGGATGCTTCACATTGCTGCTGCAACAGTCTCTTTGATCGACTCCAGCGACTTTTTCCTTCAATTCTGCAACGGTCTCTTTGATCAACTCCAGCGACTTTTCCTTCAATTCTGCGTCTAGAAAGTTGTTCTTTAATGCTGCTCCTGCCGCAACAACTTTTCGATTATTTCATTTATTCATGATCTGCATAATCAAAGCTTTTGAATGATAGTCTTTCCTGCCAAATTAGTAGGAATTAGTATCTCAAGACATTATAATTTTTCAATTTAGCTTTATGAAGCATTGATAATTTTGAAATATATATTGAAAACTTCTCTTCTCTTTCAGGCTGATTGTGATATTCACTCTGTCATCGTGCTTCGCATTGCATTCTTTGCTCATTATATCGCACTTTTGAAGATATCTTTTTAAACGTTCACACTGAATCATGCTTCCTAATTCTCGATATATGAATTCCTCCACCGTGCATAAGAGATTATCAGAAAGACCAAGGCATAGATTACTTTTGAAGACATAGATCCTGCCCCCTTTCTCGGTCATAGTCGCATAAAGATTTCTTCAGAAGATAATATTTCCGAAGTGAAGGCTGTTGATACTCTTAAAGGATGGATAATCTTTGCCGCTCTTTCAACGAATCCAAAGAATATTTCTGAATCTTTATATTGTCTTATGGCTATTGTCAATATATTAATTGACCTTGAAGACTTGAACTTTTGAATAGATAATTGCCAATATCTTGAAGGCATTTACTGTCGCTATAATTTGAACCTGATTCAAGGGAAATGCATTTTTGCATATTTTGCTTACTCAATTTTAAAAATTTCATCATGCAATTGCATATTTGAGCATATCTAATATCTATCTGTAGCATTTTGAATGCTACATGTAGTTGATGCTTTTGAGCAATGGTGCTAGTGTACTTTGACTGACCATACTTTGACTAGACACGACTTGACTTGACTGAACTTGACTCAACCAGACGACTGAACTGACTAGACTAGTCTAGATTGAACTAGACTGGACTGGACTTATCTAAACCTTTTATGCTTTATTAGTGCGGGATTCCCTATGTGAGTATTTAAATTGGCGGTACTAAGTTTCAATTTAGTCAGTCACACCGAGTTTAAGCTCATGAGTAGTGGAGCGCACACACAGTTTAAGCTCTTGAGTAGTGGAGCGTGGTCTCACGTGATGGTCTCTGTAACTCTTAGGAGTTCACTGAACTTCTCACTACCTTGTGAGTTCACAAACCGCGATCCATCAGAGGGGCCTAGTGAAGCTACCGGGGCGGTGAACTCGCTTGGTTTTACGCACAGGGTTGGCCACGGTAACTCTCTAGAGTTCGCAGAGCTCACAAGGCTACCTTTGGAGTACCAAATCTAAGGCCGCCAGTCCATCAATGAGTAGGTTTAAGCCCTTCCTCATGAGTTAGTACTAAAGTCAAACTGTAGATCTGGAGGGTCTTACACACGGTTGGCCGATGTACAGCTCACACTGTGGCCCCTGTTTTCTTCTTCTGCAAGGTCGAGCCCATTCACGGGAGGGCACTTTCTTCCGTTCCCCGTGACGCTGCCGGAAAGCTATACAGACGGCATGGGGGTTACGCATGACTAGCCATTTCACAACTTTTTTTAGTCACTGGCTCCATTAGCTGCCCGCATGGGTGCGCACAATGGTCTTCACGGGCTTTTGAGGGCCACTGACTCCTCGTCGCTGCCCAAATGATGATCTTGATAGGTCTTATGAGTAGCTGGATGACCCTTTTAGAGCTTGACCCTTTTACAGTTTGATCCTTTTAGAGCTTGACCCTTTTACAGTTTGATCCTTTTAGAGCTTTTAGCCCTTTTTTAGAGCTTGATCTTTTTGATTTGGCTCTTTTAGGATTTAACTCTTTTTAGGATTTTGGCCCTTTTAGGATTTGGCTTGACTAGACTGCCTTATCATGCCTTGTAAGGCAATAATAATTGTGATCATCGTTATCGCCAAAATGATAGACGTCTCTAACTGAGATTGATACGTCGTTGCTTCTGATAATATCTTCAAGAGGATCCGTCTATGTTGTTCATAATATATCAGCTTCATTTGTGTCATTCATAATATATCAGCTTCATCTGTGTCCTTCATAATATATCAGCTTCATCTATGCCATTCATAATATATCAGCTTCATTTGTGTCAATATCAATTTTGCCGAATTTTGCAGAGCACACTTGGTGATGACGATGGTCACTTTCTTTTCACAATACTTGTTAATATGTAGTCTTAATATGCTTGTGAGTTTCTTCTTTATACATTCTTTTGACGATATATGGACATGGTCTTGGTCTTATTCATTCTTGCCCCCTTTTGATTAAGAAGCATTGCTCTGGGAATCTTCGTAATCAAAATCATGACGTTGCGGCCTTTAACAAATATATTGACGCCGCATCATCTCATACCTTTGCTCAAGATTAACTTTGCCCCCGGTCTTGAACTAATCAGGCCTGTGTACTTTTTTTTTTTTTATGTTGTACACCTTAGTAATTTTGCTTTTATCAACCGTATTCTGTAACTTGTTCTTCAAGCCATTCACTTTTCTTTCTTCATCAATTGTGTCTCCTGAGTTTCTTCTGAAATTCGAAGTCAATTGAAAATTTGTGCTTTAATTCATTCGCATAAGGGAGAGTACATGACCTTGTCTTTTACAATCCTTTTGCTCCTCTACTTGTCGGCGACAATTGTTGATGCTTGATAACAATCGTCAATGCTTGCTAGCATTAGTGCCTGCTTTTGCCCCCAGCTTTAACCTACAAAAATTGATATAGATAATATGCAATTATCATATTGGGGAATTAACGATTACCTCGTTTATGATTCTGAGGCTTTTCATTTTGAGACTTTGCTTATCTTGGCTTACTTTTGCCCCAACTTCAACTTTTGATTTGGAAGCATCAAAATTGTAGTTTATCTTCAAGGATAACATATTTTGTATGCCCTTATCTGCCCCTGAATAATTATGCTGTAAATCTTCTGAGTCAACGTACTGTGAATCTTCTAAGTCAACATGCTGTCTTGTTTTCTTCTTACCCGTTCTTCTTTTCTTCTTTGTTTAGCCATGACAATTCGACTTTCTCCGTAACTAGCAATCATAAGGAGTATGTCGTCTTCTTCAAATGTATATTTCATTTAGTCTTCTAATTGTCCGAACCCTTTCTGTACTTTCTTATTTGTAAAATCGCCGACGCTCTCTTTAGTGGAATTTCAACTATTCACCTTTGACAATCCTTTGTTTTGCTTTCTTTCTTCAGTAATATCTGTTGTTACTCTCTTAAGACCTTCAAACAGTTGATTCGTACGAGAGTTTGAGCAGTTTCACTTTGACTCCCTCTTTTTTTATTGTGAACTTAACTTGATCTTTATGCTATTAAGTTGTGAGTTCTCTATTAACCGATGAATTTGTTAGTTTGTTAACTGATTCATCTGCTTATTGACGGGCAATGTCTGATTCAATCGAACTAACTTTTCATCTGAGGGTTTTCCTCACTGTTTACTGTTGTTCACAGTAGCTGCTGTTGAAAGAGTAAGGTCTTCAGTAACACGTTCATTTGATGAAGGATAATGAATACTTTGTCGGTGAAATTTCTATTTTCTGCACACTTCGAATGTACTGATATCCGTACTCGGCGGGATGATATTCCTTTCACCAAATTTCAGCCGTCTCTGTCAACTTGATCTAATCACCATTGTTCCTGTACGCTAATCACCATTGTCCCCGTATACGCAGTACCCTATAACTTTTGTGTAGGTCTCCTTCTTCTTTACATATTCTTTCTTTATAATCTTCTTTCTTCTTTCTTGTCTTGTCTCCAATATCCTCTCATTTCTCAAAGGCAATGTATGATGGAAACTTCGTATACTTTTGTGCACTAACACACTATCATCCGTCCTTCATTGTTTCGCTACGCTACCGATGAAGCAAAAACTGCTTTCGACATTACCTCGCTTCTTCTTTACTAAGTGATCGAGTAAGAGGAAGAACCTCAATTGCCTCGCCATGGAAGTGTTTCTATATGATTGCCCATTATTTGGTCAGCATGTGAGCACAACTTTGCATAAAAATCGGCTGAATTTGAATTGGCTCCAGCACTCTGAATGCTTTCTATCAAACATCTAAAATTGTCGAATTGGCTTTCTTCTTCAGCATGCCCTTGAGCAAACGATAATTCCCCATCTGCCGCTATGAATATAACCTTATCCTCAGCAATGCCGTGGAAGATGCATACTACGACGATGAATTGTAATCTCACATTGAAAGCTGATAAATCAGAGAAATCTCCTGAAAGTTGTATCTTCCTCGCCTCTTTAGCTATATCATTCAACTCTGTTATTGTAGCATTGTGCCAATACAATATTTCATCAATTGGATGGGACATCATATTCACAAGGATGCTGCAAAAGAACTGCCAGATCAAGGCATCTTGTTCTTCTTCCTTAAACCTGTGCTGATTAACTGATGTTTAAATCGCTCCCGTACAAGAAGATAGCTCTCTCCGAAAACTGTTATCGTTCTGGCATTATTTGTCTTTGATCGAAACTGATTCGATCTTCTCTGACATTTTTTAGTCTATTGGATGTGAAGTAAAAACTGTATTACTCGGGAGAAAGAACGCCGCGGTATATCTGCCATTCAAAATAGATTGTTAGTTAATTTACTACATAAAATCGTACTTTATTTTCAGAGATGAAGGGGAGGATGTTCCCGCTGAGAGTCGCCGTTTTGGCGTCTATACAGACGCCAAAAGTGATAAATGTGATTAATGTTCTCTTGTTCTTTCTTTGTTATCATTGAATAATTCCCCCAAATCAAATACATTTGTTTTATTGTCGAAACAAAATGGCGTCGGTCCAGAATTTTTCCTTCATCTCCTTGTCCTATAGTAACCCTCATAACTCTCTTTAGAGGTCAAATTCTGACTATTTTGACGTAGTTGGAATGGTAACTTGACAAGCTTCCAGATGAGACCAGAATTGCCTAATTCGGAGACTGTTCGATATCCTAAAAGCATGTTGGTACTCTTCAATTGTCTTTCTTCAATATGGAGTGTAAATCTTTCCCAATCGATCGATCCAACGTAGATGCTCATAACTCCATCATTTGATATCGAATTGGGTCGATTATTGGTCATCTGAAAGGTCCTTTAGTGCTCTTTCATTCCTGACAGGAATCGTAGTATTCTGAGACCATTTGGACATCCATAGGTGGGATCGCAGTCGTCGGTCCTGAATTTTTCCTTCATCTCCTTGTCCTATAGTAAGCCTCATAACTCTCTCTTCAGAGGTCGATTTCTGACTATTTTGAGGTCGTTGAAATGGTAACTTGACAAGCATCCAGATGAAGCCAGAATTACCTAATTCGGAGACCGTTCGATATCCTAAAATCGTTTTGGTACTCTTCGATCGTCTTTTTCCAATATGGAGAGTAAATCTTTCCAAATCGCCCAAGCCAACGGAGATGCTCATAACTCTATTGTTTGATGTTACATTATGTTCATATTTAGTCATCTTTAAGGTCCTTTAGTGCTATTTCATTCCTGATCATCATATTCCGAGACCATTTGGGCATCCATAAGTGGGATCACAGTCGTCGGTCCTGAGTTTTCCTTCATCTCCTTGTCCTAAAGTAAGCCTCATAACTCTCTCTTCAGAGGTCGAATTCAGACTATTTTGAAGTCGTTGGAATGGTAATTTGACAAGGTTCCAGATGACACTAGAATTGCCTAATTCGGAGACCGTTCGATATCCTAAAAGCATGTTGGTACTCTTCGATCGTCTTTTTTCAATATGGAGAGTAAATCTTTACAAATCGCGTGAGCCAACGGAGATGCACATAACTCCATCGTTTAATGTCAAATTGGGTCAATTTTTAGTCATCTGAAAGGTCCATTAGTGCTCTTTCATTCTTGACTGGAATCGTTGTATTGCGAGACCATTTGGGCATCCACAGGTGGGATCGCAATCGTCGGTCCTGAATTTTTCCCTTATCTCCTTGCCCTATAGTAAGCCTCATAACTCTCTCTTCAGAGGTCGAATTCTGACTTTTTTGAGGTCGTTGGAATGGTAACTTGACAAGCTTCCAGATGAGACCAGAATTGCCTAATTCGTAGACTGTTCGATATTCTAAAAGCATGTTGGTACTCTTCGATCGTCTTTTTTCAATACGGAGTGTAAATCTTTCTAAATTGCGCGAGCTAACGGAGATGCTCATAACTCCATTGTTTGATGTCGGATTGGGTCGATTTTTAGTCATTTGAAAGGTCCTTTAGTGCTCTTTCATTCCTGACTAGAATTGTAACATCCCAAAAATTGAGGGTCTATCATAACTCAACACCCGAGTTCCAGAACATCACTTATTCAACATAGATAATGATGATTAAATGTTGTCTGCATTAGTGTATTGAACATGAGTGAGATTAAGCCAAAACAGAATATCATACTCCAGAGACAGTGAATTAGCAAGCGGAAGACTGTGATAGATATATATACAATATAAAAACAGTGGTGGGTCTCCAGAGTGTGATAATGTTACCAGGTTAAATAATTACAAGTACAGTTCTAAAATATACCAAATGTGAGGAAGTGTAATGTCTTCTATTCCAAGTACCATAGCCCGTCAATACAATATCAAGTCTTCATAGACCTGTCAGAGAGTTACATGTAGGAGAACTCCTCAACATCATAGTAGTGGTCCGACTCTGCTTCATAAGCATCGCTATCACCTGAAACTCAACAAATCTGGTTGGTGTGTACAACACCATCCCGTAACGTGGGAGTGAGTGATCAACTTAGTAGAACAATAAAGCATAGGTTAACATGTTATCAATTCAGTCAAGCAGTAATGATAAAGCAGTAAAATCAAACACTCCTAACTACTCTTATTAATGCAAGTATGAATGCAATAATGATGTATGCCATTGCCAAACCACCCTCATGCGACACCATCTTACGTTCGCGAATGCGTTCATCCCTCAGTGCTCCACATCTACCAGGCACATGCAGTGCGATGATGAGCATGATTACCGAGTAATTATTAGTCCATTTCAAATAGCACTATTGGGAAACTAAGGTACCTCCCTTGTATCATTCTCAAACATGATCCATTCTAGGGTCGTCACTCCTAGTTAGTCTCATACCATATTATGGATTGAGAGGCATAGCGAAGGCATCACAAAGGGCTCGTCACCCGTCAGTACGGATACAGATCTCACCGTATGCGGCTCAATTGCTGGCCGTCAGTTCGAATACAGGTCTCACCGTACTCGGCTCAATCGCTGGCCGTCAGCTCGAATACAAATGTCACCGTACTCGGCTCAACTCATGCTCTAGTTGCTGTGAAGGGCTCGTCGCCAATCACAGACCTTAGAGTATACTCAAAGACACTACGGAGGACTCGTCGCCCGTTTCACCGTATTTGACTCTCGCCATAGGTGTCGACAGCTCGAATATAGTGTCTCATACCACCATAATCGGCTCACGAGTCTGGTTGCTCACTGGTCACTACGGAGAGGCACGTAACCCCAGCATAGGCCGACAGCTCGACCACGGTGTCCCATACCACAATGTCCGGCTCATGAGTCTTAGCGGATCGAGGTACCATGGTTAAAAGGGATTTCACTGGTAAGTTTGGTACCCTAGGTTCAAGCAGTAGCGTCCAAACATGGTGAACATACATAAGACAGATCGGGTTACTTGACGAGCTCGGCTAGCTTGAGCGCACAACAAGTTGAACGACATGAAGTGCATAAGCACTTCGCGTGGCCAACCACTATCGCCAACCGAAGTACGACTCGGGTTCGTCGAACACATCTCACGTGGCAAATGAATCACAGCCACAAATTCAATTCTGGTACCGATTGTCTGGACTATAATCATAGCCCCAAATACAATCAATTGCAGATAGATAAAGCAGTAATGGAACAAGATTCAAATCATACAATCAAAGTCTGATATTATCCGTTTAGGGCTGTCAGGGACGTTGCACGCACTTGTTGCTCCACTCCCTCATCACCCATGATGGATCATACAACGTAAATATGAATTTAAACATATGTATTACATAGATAAAATCATAAAAGCAGTTGAGCATGTTATG